>CAUYPK010100692.1:0-117500 GCA_963574355.1 Loris lydekkerianus | reverse complement strand
GGAGGCTGAGCCAAATGGATTGCCTGAGCTCATGTGTTCAAGACCAGCCTGAGCTACAGCAAGACCTCGTCTCTAAAAATAGCCAGGTGTTGTAGCGGGAGCCTATAGTCCCAGCTACTTGGGAGGCTGAGGCAAGAGAATTGCTTGAGCCCAAGAGTTTGAGGTTGCTGTGAGCTATGATGCCACAGCACTCTACTGAGGGCAATAAAGTGAGACTCTGTCTCCAAAAAAAAAAAAAAAAAAAAGTGGGATGATGAAAATGGTGGTGGTGCCAACATTGACTGGGAACTTCCCTTTCCTGAGCTTTGAGTTCCTTGCAGGTAAAATAAAGGTGTCCGCTCTGTGTGATGTCATTGCCTACCCTAAAGCCAATGGTTTTGTGGAATGGAAGGAGGGTGTCCAGGAGCATGTTCCCAGGGGCTGGTGGCCCCAGCTGCAAAGGCCCCCACCAGGCCCTCAAATGGCAGGAAAGGGCGGAGGCAGGAGGCTGAATCAGAAACACTTTGCCAGATTGAGCATCCTTGCACTGCCTTCCTTGTCCTTAGGAATATGGGGATTAGATGGATCCCTTCAGCTATGAAAGCTGCCACCTGCTTTCTGCCTTGAATTCTCCTTCCCTTCCCTTACTTATATTCTCCATTCAATACAGCTCTGAGAAAACTCACCAAGCCTGGCAGTGGGCGTCAGGTAGGGCCAACACTGCTCTGGGATAGTGCTGGTCACCTTGGCAGTGAGATGTGCCAAGCCTTAGGACTGAGGGGTTCTGGGAGGATCAGTGCATTGTGGGATTAAAAGGCAGAGGACACTTTACCTGGTCCTGGCTTATGTCCATCCAATGATCTGCTTGGGCCCTGAATAAACACTCATCAAACCTCCTGTGTGTAGGCTCTGTGTTGTAAGTTGTGGGGCTACAGAGATGAATGAGACGTGATTTTAGCCTGAATAGCTTACACAAACCACCCACCCCAGCACAAGGCCAAATGTGTTATACCCAAATGCCATGGAAGCTCAGAAAGTAGAGTGCACCCTCAGCTACAGATTAGGAAAAGCATCACAGGTTCCTGGCATGCAAGGTGGTGCTTAAAGAACAGGTAGAATTTTAGCAGGTCTTAAGGGTCTACTGAGGACTAGAGGGAGATGTTTTAGTAGAGGATAATCACCAGGAAAAAGATGGGAAGAAAGCACATAGCACCATTGGCCATGTGGCAGGTCATGAAGTTGGACTGCATTTAAATTGAGAATATAGGACAGGGAGGGTGACTAGGGACTCATCAGCAATCAAAGTCAACCACAATTAGTGTGGTAGGTAGAATAATGACCCCCAAAGATGTCCGTGTTCTAATCCCTAGAACCTGTGAATATATCACTCGCTATGGTTGAAGGCACTTTGCAGATGTTATGAAGTTAAGCATCTGAGATGGGGAGATTACCCTGGATTATCCAGGTGAACCCCAGGTAATCACAAGGGTCCTCATAAGAGGGAGATAGTTGGGTCAAAGGAAAGGAGGACCAGGGGATAACAAAAAAAGAAATTAAAATGATGCAGCCACAGCCAAAAGATGCTAGCAGCTTGTAGTAGTTTGAAGAGGCCAGGAGCGGATTGTCCCCTGGAGACTTTTGAAGGGGCACTGTGCTGCCCACAGCCTGACTTTTGCCCTGTCAGACACACTTTGGACTTCTGATCTCTAGACCTGTGAGAGAATAAATACCTGTTGTTTTTAACCATTAAATTGGTAGTAATTAGTTACAGCAACAATAGGAAATGAATACAGTGAGAAATACTCCAAGTGTTGTGGTTTCTAATCTAAGGCAAGTTATTTATGTTTTCCAGCAGACTTCAGTCTGCTGTCTTTTAAGGGGTTTAAAAGTAATAGTTACCTCTTAGGGTTTTAAGGATGAACCACAATTACATATGTAAAGCTCCAGCACTTGGAAATCATAAAGTAAGTTACAGCCTTGTGGAGCTCCACACTTCACACTGGCCTGCCTGCCCTCTCTCTCTCCAGCCTGCCTCCTTCCAGTACAGTTTTCTGACTCTCCTGTAGGGACTTTAGCAACAGGCTGCTGGAGACTTCCTGGGCTCCATGTTTCAGGTAAGGATACCACTCAGAGGACAGATCATTTAAAAGCCAGTGTAGGGATTAGAAGCCTACTCACGGACCTGCCAGCATTCACAGTTCTTAACAGCTATTGATAAAATATTAATGTTTAACCAATTACTTGTCTATTTTATTATAAGCACAAATAAGAAAACACATTTCTTTTCGGTACAACATTTAATGACTGTAACAACCGACTCCTTGAGAGATCCACATGTCATTGGTGTGACTAAGTTCAGGTTCTGGAAGGTGCGCACAGATTGTGTTAGAATTCTGTCCCTGTGACAGACTCAGAAATACATGTAGTTTTTATAAGCATATCTTTTTAACAGCTTTATTGAGGTATAATTGACATACAATAAACTATGCATTTTAAAATGTACAATTTGCATGAAGGCTACGCTGAACAGTTTGATGAGAATACTTCAGATTGTATATGAAAGCAGTACATTGTACCCCTTGATTGCACTAATGTATATAGTTATGATTTAACAATAAAAATAAATATTAAAAAACAATAAAATGTACAATTTGGTAAGTTTTGACATATCTCTATACGTATGAAATTGTCACCAAGACTAAGATAACAGCCTATTCATCACCCCCAAATTTTCTCACGTCCCTTGGTAATCCGTCCCACCATCTCTCCCTGTTCTCTCTTTCCATCTACTCCTTCCTGCCCACTCTCCCCACGATCTTCTTTCTGCCACTATAAACCAGGTTACATTTTCTTGAATTTTATGTAAATGGAATCATAGTATGTATTCTTTTTTGTCTGGCATCTCACTCAACATAAGTGATTCATCTATGTTATCATGCGGATCAGTCCTTATAGTCCTTTTCATTACTGACTGGCATTACATTGAAAGGACATACCACAGTGTATTTATCCATTCTTCAATTGATAAACATTTGGATCATTTCCAGCTTGGTACAAATAGACCTGTGATGAACATTCATGTAAAATGTATGGGTATATGCTTTCATTTTTGGGGGGGCAAATATCTGAGAGAGGAATGGTAAGTATATATCCAACCTTTTAAGATCCTGGCAAATTGTTTTCTAAAATGGTTGTACCATTTTATAGTCTCACCAGTAGTTTATGAGAGTCCCTTCACAGCACTTCATATGGCCATTTTTTTTTTTTATATTAGTCACTCTATTAGATATGAAATGGTATCTCATTGTGGTTTTAATTTACACTTCCATAAGGACTAATTATGTTGAAAACCTTTTCATTGCTTGGTTGCTATTGATATTTCCTTTGGTGAATCTTTTGCTTATTTTAAAAAAAATTGTATTTGTTTTATTATTGAGTTTTGAAAGCTCCTTATTTGTCATAGCTAAGAAATCTTTGCCTAGCCCCAGGTCCCAAAGATCTTTTTCTGTGTTTTCTTCTAGAAATTTTATTGTTTTAGGTTTCACATTTGGGACTGTGCTTCATTCTGAGTTAATTTTTGTATATGGTGGGATGTGTGGATCAAAGTTACTTTTTTTGAATGTGGCTACCCAACTGTTTCAGCACTGTTTGTCAAAAAGAGTATACTTTTTCTACTGAATTGCCTTTGTATCTTTGTCAATGTGAGGGAGAAAAAGTAACATCTTTTTTTCACCCATTGCTAGGTTTATGGTTGAGTTATCTATAATAAAAGACAGATCAACAGGCAAAAAACGTAACAAATTTCCTTTTATGATTTAGAATAAGTTTTATGTGACATGGAAGCCTTTGGAAATAAAAACCCAAAGAAAAAGAATAACCTGTATATTTTTATGTTTCTGTTTGGGGAAGAATGGACAGTCATGCAGATGTGTGATTAGACAGAGGGGCTATGATCTGATGATAATAAACTGGGAGCACTTAGTGAGACCTATTTGTTCAGATTCTTGTCTGTGTCCCTGTGTCCTCAGAGATAAGGGCATTGAGGGTCTAATGACCTAATTAAGAGAAAGGTCAGCTGGCTTTTTTGGCCTGCTTCAAGGGAAGAAGTGAAGAAAGGAAGGTAGGAGTGACCTTCCTGCAAGATGCCATATTTTGGGGTAGCATATTCTGAATGCCATTATCAAAAAGTAGTTGTCCACTGACAAAGAGTCTTTGTTTGCCAAACTTTAATTAGGCTGCTGAAGTATCTTCTAGGATTACATGGGCACTTCCTTATAAAATCCAGTTTTAGCAAATAAAGCTGCCAAGGCAGTTTATCAAGTACCAGATCACTCCTGAATCTAACCAAACATCTTCACTCCCCACCCTTGGTACTGATCACACTGGCCTGCCTTCAGCAGTTATCCTTTTAGGTTAATTCAGCCAGAAATGCCCCCAGCCTTGGTGTCTTCTTAGCAATTTCCCATCCACTGGCCTCTTTCCTCCTTAGCCACTTATTCCTGCTGTATTCACAATATACCCTAATTCCATTCTGTGGTCTCTTGCTCCCTATTGTGATAGTCTTGAATAAAATTTGTCTTCACCACTTTAACATGTGTCCAGCTCTAGTTTTCTTTGATACTATGGTTGGAGCACAGAGAATGATACTCCAAACTGAGGTGCTTTGGCATGCCCAGGATTTTTGAATGAAAGGAAATTGGAAGGGCTAGAAGCTGCCTTGAAACAAAGGACGTTCTGACCTTCTCTAAGCTCAGGGAGGGACTCTCTCTCTCTGGAAGTTCCCTTATCTGAATGAGGAAAACATCTTCCAAAGAAATGCAATTGTCTTAAGGTCCCCCTTCCCTGGGAATCTTATCGAATAACGAGGAAAGACTAACCACTGGAGAATAGGAAGACTAGAAGTCATTACTACATTCAGACAGACTTTTCATCTTCCGAGGGCTGCAAAAATAAACTGTGAGGCTGCACCTCACCAAGTCCCCATGGCACCCTGGGTCACCTGATTGGTCAGATTTCAATACCTCATTCGCATGAAAGGGATACTTGGGCTTGGAGGGTGTGTGTGTGTGTGTGTGTGTGTGTGTGTGTGTGTAGTGGGACAATGGTTATTGGTTGACTTTCAATACCTAATTTGCATTGACATAGACTAATCAATTTCTCAGCACACACTGCCCCCCGCCCCCCCTTTGGCAGGCCAAACTACACTGGAAGCCTTATAAAAGCAAGTCTGATTCCATTTTAAGCTCCAAGAGTGAGACCTGAATAAAGTCCCTTTGAACCTTTCTCTGTGAGGGGGTCTTTGTCTTGTCATGGTCCTACCTTTCAAAGACGCCTTTATTCACAGTGAAGTTCTGCCCCTCACCTTTCCACCCCCACCCCAGAGCTCAGACGAACTTTGTCTCAGGCCAGTTGTCTGCTCTTTGGGCTCATTCAGTCCCCTGCTCCCTCCAAATCACTCAAAGTGACCTCCATTTCCTCATTTCACTCTCCCCTATGAAAAGGGTATTTAAATTTCAACCATCTGGCCCTTTTTGAGTCTCCTATTTCATGTGACTCCTGTGCTTATGCACATCAACAAATTTATATGCCTTTTCTTCTGTTAGTTCATTTTAGCAGACTCCGACATTCAGAGAAGGGAAAAATTTCCTTTGCCACTACACTATGTATGTATGGATTCTTATAAATACTTCTGTGTACTCTTTCAAGTATAAAATAAGTAATGCCTTTAAAATTGCACATTCTAGAAATTCTAAGATTTTTTTTTTAAGTTTCCGTCAACAAATGCTCATAAATGAACATAATAAACTTATTTGTCAATTATTTCCATCAATATTTATAAAGGCACTATTGCTTTGCTTTTATTGATACTTTGACTGGAATGAGTCATGAAAACCACTCCTAGCTGAGCTTTGGGGAAACATACCTCAGCATTTTATAAATGCTGCACAGTAAAATTTTGATATTAAACTCTGGTGCCTTTCCAATTCTTTTAACCCTCTCACTTCTCCGCCTCACTATTTGAGTTACAAGGAGGGCTTTCTCCACGCATTGCCCTGAGGGTAGGGCCCCTGCAGAGAGAACAAAGAGTCCCTTTCCTGGCTTTTGAGCTCTTAAGTAGCCTTTTGTAAATCTATTGTAGAAGCAATGGTATTGAGAGCTACAGATTTCAATTCTAAGGGCAAGGTGCTTGAGAGAAAAAAGGGTATTTTTGAATTTCAAAAGCTTAGCTTTAAATATCAAAAGCCAAGGCCAGAGGGCTCGGAGGACAGGTTTTATGTCATAAACCAGACTGTGAAGGAGAACAATCTTTTTCCAGCCCAAAAAAGAGATACGATTTCCACTTCAGGGTGAGGTGGGGTGGAGGAGGGAGAATTGAACTTGATTCGATTTTAAACTAGTGGGTCCCTGGAAAGGGGTTCAGGGATCCATCCACTGGACCAAAGGCTGATGTGTTGTCTGCAGCCAGGACAGGCTTAGGGGTTCCTCGAGGAGAAGAGCTATTGCCCTGCTACAGTGCAGCTTTGTGTTCACTGGGACTGTGCCTAAGCAGTGTGGTCAGCCTCTGAGAATCCTGATGCCTCAATATGTGGAGGAGCCCAGAGTTCCTGCACTTCCCAAGAAGGGCCTGGGTGGGGCAATGGATAGTTGGTGGCCTGGAAAAGGCATTCTGATTGGGATAAGAAGGGTGCCGAGCTGACAAGTGATGCAATTGCTGGATCACAAGAGAGAGAGAGCTCTGCCCCCTCTTATTGGAGAGCGTTGCAGAGGGAGTGGCCTGAAAAAAAAAGTCAAAAATATATTCTGTCTCCCCAACTTTTGGGGACTGAAACTTGGATCCCTGCCTCAGGCCAGTGGTTAGGAAGGGCAGGGAATATCTCTAGTTGTTTGTGTCACAGGAGGTAGCTCGAGGGAATCCTCTGGGTGGAGGTGATAAGAGCTTATTAGCTGAAGATGGGATTAATCTGAGTAGGGGGGGTGGTGGTTCACAAGACTGTTGCACCAGCCACAAGATTGTCTTAGCCCAAGATGGGATTATGGGGTAAGAGTATTCAAAAGCTCTGTGCTTCTGCTCAGAAGCAGGAATTTGGATTTTGAGACCATTGCCTGCCATTTTCCTTCTTTGCCAGCAAACTGCTCGTCCTTCTTTTCCTAATGCAGCTTTGGAGGACAAATGCTGAACCTGTAATAGCAGCCAAGAGGGAGCAGGATCCTGCGGGAGTTAGGAATGGTTTTGACATCACATCAAAAGGGAAAGTTGTGATTGTGGCAGAACATTCAACATTTCTAAAGGGCAATTGTGTTTCCATTTAAAGAGCTTGTAGAACTTTCTATCTGGAGAGAGTCTAGACATGTGGGGCTAGACAGACTTTCAGCCCTTAGGTGGTGCAGTGGGGCCTGGGGAACATCAGAGCCCCCACGGCAGTGCAATCCACCTTGGGTAGCTTCACTTGTTTATCTCTGTGTACTATACAAATATTGATCATTTTATTTTTGTGCTTTGATAAAAAAGAATGTCAGGAAGCTACTTTATCTGCAGGGGATATGTTTCCAAGAGATATCCCCAGAGGATGCTGGAAACTGTCGCTAGTACCAATCACAATTGTATCAATAGGAACACATTTCTGTTCGTGTCTTCCACCCACAAATGTGGTGCCTTTTCCATTTTAACTATCACACACTGTGGCCGTAACTTTGGCAGTTTGAGATATGACACAAAATGAACACAAATTTCTTTTTTCTTTCTTCAGAGTTTCGTGGATAGCACATTCATTCTTACTGTAGACCTTAGGAACTTCATCATACATGTTTTTCTTTTCTTATTAAATTGAGAATTCTCACCTTTCATTGAAAGGAAGCAGTTTATAGCTTTTCTTTGGCAAATTGCCAGAGTCACTACTCTTGTGCTTTGGAGTCACTATTAAGTAAAATAAGGGTGACTTGATCACAGCACTGAGATGCCACAAACCATGGATTTGATAACCTCGATGGCTACTAAATGGTTAAGGAGCAGGTAGTACAGACAGCGTGGACTCACTGTTGTATCCACAGTGTATATTTGTACTCCACACAGGGCTGATTCACATCCCCAGCTAGTTGGCACATGATTTTATCATCCTACTTAGAATGGCGAGCAATTTAAAACTTATGAATTGTTTATTTCTGGAATTTTCCATTTAATATTTTTGGACCTTGATTAACTGTGGCAAACAAAAACTGTGGAAAGTAAAACCTTGGATAATGGGAGACTACTGCGGTTTTCTGTTTCTGGGTAACAAATTACAACAAACTTAGTGGCTTAAAACAATAGCCAACTATTATCTTGTAGCTTCCATAGACTAGGAGTAAGGGCACAGCTTGATTGGATTCTCTGCTCAGGGTCTCACAATGCTGAGATGAAGGTAGCCTCTGGGCCAGTTTTCTTCTGGAGCTTGGGGATCTCTTCCAAAGTGTTAACAGAATTCAGTTCCTTGTGTTTGTAAAACTAATGTTCCCATTTCCTTGCTGACGGTAGGCCCAGCGTCCTTCTCTGCTCCTAGAGGCCACCCTCAAGGCTTAGTCACATGGCCCTCTCAACATGTAACAACTTCCTTCTCCAAAACCAGCATGAAAATCAATACAGGGTCTGCTTGCCAGGCAGGAATCTTATGTAATGCACTATACTAAAGGAAGTGACATCATACAAGTCCCTCTCACACTCAAGGGGCAGATATTACACAGTGCATGAAGCAGGGGCCATATTCTAGGAGCTGTCTTAGAATCCTAGCTGCAACCACCAAGCTATGGGACATGCCCAGGACCAAGATTATAACCAACCCCCACCCCCAAAAAAAACCCCACCCCTGCTGAATGAATCATAAGGGAACCGTAGGAAACAAGAATAAAAGTTTGATCACATCCCATGAATTATTTTTCTTCAATGCTTCAGTTACATGCAATATTTTTCACCTGGGCTTGGTTTTTATGAGATTGCTAGAGCCAGGGAATCACAAGTATCCAGTGATCCCACGCATACAGCGAGGGCCCCAGAATTTCTCTAATGGAAGGACTTCAGGAAGGTAATGTCAGGGGTCTCTAAGACCCTGCGACTGTCCAGTAGACTTGGTCTAATTCACTCAGCAGAACTAGCAAGTGTGGCTGGTACAGGGGAGTGGGAATACAGCACTCAGACTCCAGTGCAGTAGAAAAAGAGTAAGTTTATTTGAAGTAAAGTACAGATGAGCACAGATTTTTCTAGAGATTGGAAAAGGGTGCCCCTTGCCATCTCCTCCTTTGGTGGAGGAGACTCCACCAAAGACCAGTGTATTTCATTCTAGCTCCCATTACAATTATCTCTAAGAGCTTTTCATTGGTTCCCCAAGGTCTTTAGGTATCTTGTCTTTTCTTATTGGTTACAGGTTTCCTTAGTTACCACATGTGCCCATTTTCCTTTACATGCTAGCCATAATTTTCCAGATATTTTATGGGGGTGACTGCTAGTCTTATTATGTTTGTGACATTTGCTGTGTGCACCATTCTGTAACTATGACTATCATTCCACTTTATGTCACAAGCTGGAAACTGCACACAGAACATACTTGGTCAATTGAGTTGCAAGGTTCCCAAAACTCATTGTTTGTCTTGGGGCCCTTTTTAACTTTCTTATCTAGGAAGCCAGACTTTTCCCTTATTTCCCTGTAGCCCCTTTCTATCCCTAATCAGGGTAATTTGGTTGTAGAGAATAGACAGGGAACTTTTCTTAAATCATAGTCTGTTTTTACTTATTTGGTATGTCTTTGGAAGTCACTATAGTAGCAGAGTTAAAGCCATCTTTATGTCACCCTTTGGGTTTTCTACCATTGACTATATTGGTTGAAATTTGGAGGAATATGCTTAGATTCAGTTCTAGGCATCCTTCTACATCACGTCACAGAGGCTGACATGACATCGTAGTGAGGAGTGTGTCAGAATCATAAGCCCTAGATCTGGCTTCTAGTGTCAGATCTACATTTGGCCGATTATGTGACTTTGAACAAATTACCCTCCTTCTCTGAGTCTTTGTAAAAGAAGAGGTAAAGAGAAAATGTTCTTTAAGGGCACTTCAGAACATGTCTTGGATATAGAGGGCATCCTAGATTTCCCAGAGAGCCAAAACACTCAGAAATCAGAGGTTTCCCAGGCTGAAAGAACATTCCGAGGACCCCTTGTGTCTAGACAAGTCAATACTTGGTTAACATAGGCAGTCTGGGCTCTTCTATTTATGAATTTCTTTACAAAAAGATGCCATAGCTCTTTCCTGTAATCTACTTTTCTGTTTCACTATTAGCCATTTCACTCCCACCCCTAAGATGGTTTCTCGTTATCCTACTAATGCTACCTGGCCATCTATGACACTGTGGTAGGATGCAGTTATATCAACATCTAAATTGCTAGTTGGCAATGCAATCAAATTGGTAGCTACCCAAGTGGGTTGGGCTTAGAACAGGGGAGACTATTTATTCAGGAAAGACAAAATTAACCAACATTCTCTGTATATCTTATTCAAGAAACTTTAGGTACAAAAAGATACAGATATAAATATGAAATCCTGGTCTTTGTTCTTAAAATGCTCCTAATGGCAGAGAATAGTGAACTTGCAGACTCTCCAGACTGTGTAACTCATAGAGAGGCCATCCTCAGGAATTGCTACCCATTCATTTCCCAGTGCAGAGGCAGCTCCTTGACACAGCCCCTCCACCACCCGCACAGCCTGGACGTATCTGGAAGGATCCAGGCTCCGTAGCCTGTCCCTGCACCTCACTCTTTTCTTACCCTCCCCCCACCAAGACAGTTTCCACACCAGAGGCTCCGGCTGTTTATAGTTTATTGACACCCACAAGACACTTAAGAGAAATTACACAACGCTACCTTTTATTCTTTAAAACACTGTTTCATTCTCTGTCCAAGTTTATGAGCCCATAGGGGGAGTCTAGCTTTATAACCTCATATTATTATGTTGTCAATTGAAGGAAATGTTTCTCAGCTTCACCCACTTCCTCTTTCAGGAGATTGCACCAAGCACAGCCTCCTCCTGGAGGAAATCTTCTCTTCTCAAACCTGGGAACTGCCGAGAACAAGATGGGGCCAGGGCACAGGGCCAGTTCATTGTCTTCCTTCTTCCTTTTCCTCTTCCCTTGTTCTTTCTTTCTGCCTTCCCTCCTTCCTCCCCTCTCAGTATTTCCCATAGACACTGAGGAAGTTCCAACTTGGCTCTGATCCTGCCTCTGATGCCGGAGTTGGTACTTGTGTTGGTTTCTGAGGACTGCCATGACTGAGTACCACCAACTAGACGGCTTATAACAAAGCTTAAGAGAAATGTCTTCTCCCACAGCTCTGGAGGCTGCAGGTCCAAAATCAGGGTGTCGGCAGGGCTCTCTGATCTGGGCAGAATTCTCCCTTACCTCTCCTGAGCTTCTGGGGGTGGCCGGCGATCCTCAGAATACAGCTGCATCACCCCAGTCTCTGCCTCCATCATCACACGTCCTACTTCCCGTGTGTATATTTCTGTGTGTGCGTACACACGAGCACACACATTTCTTTGCATCATTGCCCCTCTGTGCATGCGTGTGTCCAAGTTGTTATTGAAAGGTGGCACTTGTTCCCTAAAGCCACATCAGAAAAAGAAGGACAAGCAGTTTGAAGAGAAGCAAAGAGAAGTGTATTACTTTGCTGGCAAAGGAGGAAAATGGCAGACAATGGTCTCAAAACCCAAATTCCTGTTTTCGAGCAGAAGCACAGAGGTTTTAAATGCATTGACCCCTTAATTCCATCTCAGGCCAAGACAATCTCATGGCCTGCACAACAGTCTTATGACCGCCATCCCCACCCAGATTAATCCCATCTTCTGCTAAGAGGAGCTCGTGACCTATGCCCATCCTTTCTTCAGCTAAGAAGATCTTGTGACCTCTGTCCAGATAATTCCCTTGAGTTCTCTCCATTGGCCCAAAGAACTAGAGACAGGCCTGAGGTAGGGATGCAGATGTCAGATGCCCAAAAGTTGGGGAGACAGAATATATTTTTGCCATTTTTTTTCTGGGCCATTCCCTCTGCAACAAAATTTCTCCCTTCTTATAAGGATACCACCCATTATATTAGAGTAGGTCTCTCCCCTACCCCATTCTGACTTCTCTTCACTGCTTATATCTCCAACATCCTTATAGCAGCCTAAGAAGCCGGTGGCCTTGGCTAAGAGAGAAGAGTGTGGCAGGAGACAGAATGAGAAGTGGACAGATTCTAAACTATGAAGGGGGCAGCATGCCCGGGATTTGGTGATTAATTGGATGAGGAAGTAAGAGAAGAAAGTCAAGCGTGGCCAGCTTCCTAGCTCGGGCACTCCTCTTCCTCATCATTCACCTACTGAGCTTCCAGCTCAATGAGGAACATGTCCACAGGTTTCTTCACTTAATCCTCATTCTTTTCTTAGCCGCAAATAAAAGAATGGCGGGTCTTAAACAGTCAATGGTATCTCAGATTTAATAAAATACAAAATTATCCCTGTTTTGCAGACAATGAAGCGGCAGTTCAGAGAGATTTGTTACATAGGTTTTCTTATTTAATCTCTGTTACATAGATTGTCTCATTTAATCCTTGCAACAACCCTAGAGGTGGTTTTATTATCCCTTCTCCACAACTCAGAAACCACACTGGGCATAATAATAATAAGGGTGGTTAGGATTCTTCAAGAGCTCCCAGGCAGGCCCTTGGTGATGTGTTCTGTGTGTGAACCTGACACCCACCCTTGAGGGACGTGCTGGCTCAATTGGAGAGGCCAAGAAATGCTCCCAAGGGCATGCAGCTGAAATTCCTCTTGGGTCTCTTTGCTTGGCCATCACTTACAGAACCAAGGCCAGTCTCCTTGACCTAGAACGCAGGCCCCTCCCGGGTCCGAGAGTCTCTAATTCTTTCTACCTCATTGTTCAAAAGCCCTTGCTTTGCATTTTTTCTCTAGTACCACTGAACCATCTGTGGTTCCTCAGATATGCGGTGGGCAGGGCTGGGACTGTGGGGATGGCATTTGAGTTTCCTAAGGTGCACCCTCACTTCCCCTCCTATAACTTCAGGGTTGGGCCCCGGGAACGAGCACCTCCCTGCCTCTGCCTGGCCCCTGGCCCTGCCATGTGGCTTCTGCACACTTCAGCTCTTGTTTCTCCTCTCAGTAGTAGTCTCTCCTTCCCTTCTTCCCACCCTCAATTTGCTTCATACCTAATGCTTAACAGTCAGCTAAGAGATTACCTCCTCCAGGAAGCCTTCCCTGATCATTTCCCATCTCTTAGGCCAAGACAGGTATCCTTCATTGGTACTCCTAGAAGGCCAGGTTCTTATACCCGTCATTGGCCTTCCACAAAAGGGAGCAGTTGTCTGTTTCCCCCACTACTCTGGGATCCTCTTAAAGGCAGTCTTATTTATCTGTGCATTCCTATCATTTAGCACAGTGCTTAGTAGGTGATTGTAAACATTTGTTGGATTAACTAGCTAAGCATTATAGGCTAAATTGTATCCCTACCAGATTCATGTGGAAGCCCTACCCCCCAGTATCTCAAAAGGTGACTGGGTTTGGAGATGGGGCCTTTAAAGAGGTAACCGAAGGAAAACAAGCTCATGAGGGTAGCCCTAACCCAGTTGGGGTTTCCTTCTAAGAACGGGAGATTTGGACACAGACACGCACGGAGGAAAGACCACGTGAAGACACAGGAGAAGACAGCTACTTATAAGCCAAGGGGAGAGGACTCAGAAATCAACCCTGCTGACACCTTGATGGTGGACTTGTAGCCTGCAGAACCCTGAGAAAATACATTTCTGTTGTTTAAGCCACCAGCCAGCAGGTGGTATATTGTTATGGAACAATAGGAAACAAATACACTAACCAAGCAACCAGCCAACAGGTCGCCCATGTCACCCCATGCCTCGTGTTGCTTTAATTGTTCTCTATTTAGTTCTCACCAGCTTGTCTTCTCTCCCTAGAGGGCTGTCAGCCCTGGAGGAAAGGAGCGCGTGTTTGTATCTCTCCCAGGCAGGACTCAGCCCCTGCTTGTTCATGCAGTTGATGTTCAAAACATGCTTCCAATTTTTGTCTTGTTCAGAAGTGGGGATGCTTCCCATCCATCTGCTCACTGGGATGGTGTTTCCGCCTTACTGGATGAAAGCCCAGCCAAGCTGTGGAAGGTGGTGCCCTGTGAGTCCCTGGAAGCCCTGACCTTGAGCCCCCAGGCTCTCACCTCCTACGCCTCCGTCAGGAAGGAAGGCAGCGGAGGCCTGGGAGCCTGCCCTTAACACCACACCATGGCCTGGCAGCAAGGACTGTCCCTGCCATGGGCTAAGAAGTTTCATACTTTGGAACTCCACTGCTCACTCATCATCCACTTACTCAGAAATACTTATTGTGAGCCTATTCTGTGCCACACACCATTCCAGGCCCTGGGATGCAGGTAAAGGAGAGGTGGAGGAGACAGACCAGACATCTCCTGGCTCCTCCTAAACCTCACATTCTAGTGTAGTCCAGATCTTTATGATAATCAACATTTTTTTTTTGTTTTTTTTTTTTTTTTTGAGACAGAGTCTCACTCTGTCACACTGGGTAGAGTTCTATGGCATCACCAAAGCTCACAGCAACCTCAAACTCTTGAGCTCAAGAGATCTTCCTACCTTAGCCAAGACTACAGGTATATGCCACAATGCCTGGCTGGTTTTTCTAGTTTTAGTAGAGATGGGATCTCACTGTACTTGGGCTGGTCTTGAACTCCTGAGCTCAAGCAATCCACTCACCTGGGCTTCCCAGTGTGCTGGGATTATAGGTGTGAGCCACGGCGGCGCACAGCTGACATTCTGATAATAAGCCCGGCTCAGGCTTTCACAGAGCTTCAGAGTTTACAAAGTTTTTTGTCTCTCATTAGCTCACTCAATCCTCTGCAAAACCTTGTGCAATAAGAATTATCATCTTTCATAAATGCTCACGAGCTCGTCTTTTCCCATTTTAACATCTCTGCCATCAGTGTGGGTGTTACAATGCATGGCACATCAGTAGCCCTTATTGTTTTAGTGGTAAATAAGAGAACGGTGGTTTTAGAATCAGTAGTATCTTAGATTTAATAAAGTACAAAATTATCCTGGTTTTGCAGATGATGACGCTGCAGTTCAGAGAGATTCGGTGGCTTTTATTTTCTTCCATGCAGGCTGGACAAGCCCTGGAAAAGTGAGGCCTCTGTGAGAAGCCACCATACCCCTGGCAGAGCCTCCTGGCTGTGTGGCTCTCAGGGCATTTGTTTCTCAAGCACAGCACAGCTGGCTGCTCTCATTTATCTACAGGAAAAGGAAGCGCTGCCCTGTCCCAGGATGAACTTCAAAGGGAGCTTCCCCCCATCTCACCAAGGGAGGCAGCATTAAGCACATCTGGGATCAAAAGCACCCTCCCCCCTTTCTTTCCAGAGCACCCAGGGGGCTTGAGTGGGCTCCCTTTCTGGTCTGCTCTGAGTGATTAGTTGACAAAATATATCTGGGGAAAGAGGAAGCTTCTGTGATCAGCTGCCATCTCCCCTAAACACCCCTAATGCATTTTCTTTCTTCATTACCCAGGAGGTGTCCATTCCCAGTAATCCATGAATAGGGAAGTTGTCCTAGCTGGGGACAGAGACATGGAGCAGAGGGACAGGAGAAGGCTGCTGGACAAAGTGGGAGCTGCAAAGTGCTCTTGCTTTGACTATATCCCTTGCTAATCCCCAGAGGTCATCCCAGACCCAAAGCCAGACATGGGGTGACCCTAGGAAGCCCAATAAAAGCGTTGCTCAGATTCTCCAGAACCTTGTACCCCTGACACACATGTACATAGTCCCTGTCTGCAAATTCATCTTCCCATCCAGACACCCTCAGAGAAACTGCTGCTCTCTTCATTCTTCAGAGACTCCTATACATACGTATTAATCAGGTTCTCCAACGAAATGAGCTGAGAGGATCTACATGGATGTACAGAAAGAAACTTATTATGAGGAACTGGCTCACGCAGTTACAGAGGCTGGGACGTCCCACTATCTTCTGTGAAGGCCCAGGAAAGCTGGTGGTGCAGTTCCAGCTGAGAACCGGAGGCTGAAGGTGCATCCCTCCTTCCTCCACCCGTTTGTTCTTCAGGCCTTCAGGGGATTGGACAGTGCCCACCACATTGGTGAGGGCGATCTTAGTCTGCCCATTCCGATGCTAGCACCTTGCCCTAGAGTTCCTCCAGGAGAATCCTCAGAATCCTCAGCCTGATATTCAACTCCCCTTACCACCCAGCTCTGATCCACATCCCCAATGGTAATTAGTGGTACTCTATGACTATTATATTCCAATAGAACATATTTTCTGATTGGACCGGAAACATGTCTGAAAAAAATCCCAGCTCTGTACTTTCTCCCAGTCAGTGTTTGACTCTGGTTGCATGCTCAGAGCTCAACTCAAGTCTGCCTGGTCCCTAAAGATCCTTTCTGGGCTTGGCCTCAGGCTTCTCACAGAGCCACACCCTGCCCTCGGGCTCTGAGTGAATCCAGGAGTGAGCTGAGCTGTCAGAAGGAAGCTTCCTTGCTGACCTCCCCCTTGATGCACCGAGCCAGTTCTGATGACTTTGGTTATGTGACCCAATTCCTGTTCTGGCATGGGCTTAGAAACTTGTCACTTGCTTCCACAATTCACCATTCTAGGGATTATGTCCTAGTCCCTAGATAGGAGCCTTGCAAGAATCACTCCCTCTGTATCTTTTTGGAATCTATTGTCCTAGACTAAGACTAGAGACATTCATATCCCAAAGGTTATATCACATCCCTATACCCCCTCCTCCCGCACTGTGGGCCAGAAGGTGCCAGTCCCCAGCCCCTTCCTGCCTTCCCATCTGCTTTCAGAGACTTGCTCTGCTCTGCCAAATCCTAAGAGCCCACACAATCTTCTGACTGCTGAGGGCCACCAGTTGTTCTCCTGCATCTTATATGATGATACAGGAAGACCCTCTCATGTGTCTGTGCGTTAGCTGGCTCACGCATGCTGGGCACACTCGTTTCCATTGACAGTACAGACGTTGCAGTCCTCTGGGCTATAATCTCACCTGTACTCTTCCTTTGACAATGACTCACTCTGCTCTCTACCTTTGGCTTCCACTTGTTCTTTTCTTTTGGGGGGGATTCTTCTTCCCTTCCCTCATCTGAGATTAAATGTTAGTGGGTCCGATGGGGTATTTCTCTAGGGTAGGAACTGTGGTTTGCTCATGTCCCTGTCCCTAGTGTCTGGCATGGTGCCTGCTGTCTACTAGATAACAACAGCAACAAGTTAACACCACCAACAACAAACAGCTAAGAATTGTGAAATTAAGTTCAACAAACACTTCTTAAGCCTTTTATGTATGCAAAGCACTGTGCTAAGTATTGAAATCTTAGGTTCCAGAAAGAACATTAAATCAAACAGGGTAAATGTCCTTCAGGAGACTCGGCCAGGTAAAAGCAATAAAGGCTGTTCCCAACTGATCACAAGTGGGTACCACGTGGGTAGAAGCCTCCTTCTAGACGAGGGCTTATCAACTGGTGAGATAGGCCTGATGGCTCAGAGGAACATGGGGTTTTTTAGTGATTGTTAAGACATGAACAGAATGATTCATGGCCATATATTGCTAGTTTGGCTTCTATCTTGGTGAAGCTCAAGGTCTTCAGTGTCATGACTGTTAGGACTGGGCTAAGAAAGGCCAAGAGCCCTGAGCCTTGGAGGATTCCCTCCCCCATCCCCGGAGGGATGAAGCTCCCAGCTCATCTTCTTCCCTCAGACGAGGTGTGAGGGCTGTGATGGGGAAGATGGTCTGCCAGAGGCTGCCTGAGTGGCAGCAGGCAGTCTTGTCAGCCATTATCTCGCTGGAGTAATCCTCGAACCCTTGCGGCCTCTGCATTTGATCTGCCTGAGACCCCAGGAGATAGTCAAATGCTTTTGGCTAATATCATATGCATGCATAATTAGATGGCAGCACTTGCCATCTGGGTTCCTAGCACTTGTTCCAACACCCAGGCCCTGGGCAAGGAGCTGGTGGGAGCAAAGCAGGGAAGCCTCCCCTGGCCTGCCTATCCTCTGTCAGCCTCCTGGAGAGCAGATTGGAAGCCTGGAGCCTGGGAGCACAGCCCCGTGGAAGGCCAATGATGCTCAACGAAGAGTGACAACAGGCAGGTGGCGGAGGGAATAGAGTGGTGACAGTTTCTCTGCCAGCTCAGGGGTGGCATGCTGCTGCAATGCTCCACTTCCAGGCATTTTATCTTCCCTGGATAGGATGCCATGGGCATGGGGGATGAAGACTCATGGGTGGCCCTTGTCTGAGGGAGGAAGCCAAGAGGAGGTCTGACAGTTCTCGGAGCAGTGACAGAGCTGAGGAGATGCCATCTGCCCCGCCCCTGGCACTGGGTTCATCCACCTCTCAACTGTTGGAGCTCCCTGTGGGTGCAATGACACAGGCATATGCTTGGCTAGGACTGGCTGACATTTTCCTGAGGCTGGGAAAGAGAGGTGGAGACAGAGCGAATCAAGGTAGCAAGCCAGGAGGGGCTTTGGGTTCAGAGGAGGCTGGTGAGCGTGGGCAAGTGTGGATGCCAAGCCCTCGGATCTTTCAGGGAGCGGCTGCCAACAGCAGGGTTGGCACAACAGTCCCTGCAGCATTTGCTACCTGCTGTGCCTGCAGTTTAATCAACCAGTTGACTCAGGTGGACATCCAGCAGGTTCTGGTTGGGCTGATGATGTTCAGGCAGCGTAGAGTGGAAAGATCATTCTGTTGTGGGCTTCAGAGTAGGTAGGTTTGGGTTTGAAACCCAGCTCTGCCTTGCCCAGAAGAACGATCTAGGTCAAATTAATTAACCAGTCTGTATCTCCTTTAGCAAAGTGGGGCTATAAAGAGGTACCTGGCTCATAGGAGACATTCAGAAAATGTCAGGCTGGTATTATCTTTCCCTTGATGTAAGCCTGGGGTGTTAGGGAGTGTACATTCTCCGTGCTTTCTATTCTCTCCTGATTGGCAAAAAGGCAAAGTAAAAAAAAGAAGAAAAGAGTAGTTCTTCTACCCAAGGTTTCTGGGCCAGGTGTTGGTATCAGGAGATTGTATGTGGTCCATTTTGGCCAAAGAACCTTCTCCACTACCTTCCCCAAGGTTCCCCCCTATGCATATCTGTCATGGTGTCCAGCACTTGGTCACTGTTTATATTGTTATATTTGGATTCTCAACCTCTTGTACAATTCCTGGCTAATGGTAGAATTTTGAGAAATGTTTGTTGAGTAACTGACTGATTGTGGCCTAACTTAGGTGATCTTAGGACCCAGGTTGGGGTGTCAGGAGCAGATTAAGAGACCAAGGAAGAGACCAAGGTGATAATGGAAGGGAACCAAGAGACTTCTGAAGCCCAGCACATCAGAGTAGAAAGCAAGTTCTAGATTCAGCTGGCCAGGGCTTTAATCCTAGCTCTGCCGTGCAATAGTTGTTCACTCTTTGGGGGAAGCTTCTTAATCACTCTGAACCTCGTTGTCCTCATCGCTAAGATTGGTAAAACCAATCACAGGGTTACTATGAAGATTTGAAAAAAAAAGTGTAGGAAATTTGCCAACCAGGAAATGCTCAGTGAGACGGTGGCTGTAATGATTGTACTTTTAGATATGAGCTCAGACCTCTTGACATTTAGAGATCTATTAAACCTGATTGGACCCTTCATGCTGTGAGATTCTGAGACATGGACCTCCCGTGTGATTTCTTGAACCCCTTCACTGAAGTTTTCATGCTCCCAATGCTCCACTTCCAGGCATTTTATCTTCCCTCCCACTGGCTTCCCTGTATCATCGGATCATGCCTGGCCCTTTTGGGGTTTTTGTACACTTACTGAAGATTTGGGGTGGAAGAAATTGAAGAGATGGCACCATTCATTTGGTGAGACCCGATCTTTGGCCATGTGGCCAGTTTTCTCTCTTTTTTTCTCTCTTCCCTTTCCTCTTCAGAGTATCAAACAAACTCTAACTCTTGCCCCACGTAGAACAGTTCTGTTCTAGGACTCTTGGGGGACTTCTCTTTCATAGAAACTTTAGAATATTTGTCCTGAGGAGAATTCTGGAGAATGAAGAGCTCTTCCTCTAGTTATCTCATTATTATTGTCTGACTCAGCCATGTGGCTGGGTCCTGGGGGGGGGGGGGGGACTTCTAGATATTCTACTCATGGGTTCCAAGAAGGCTTGGGATGATATTAGCTTTATGCACTTTGGTGTTAGCAGCTATAGCGAGCTGGGGTGGGGTCAGAGTTGTTAGTTCAGGAAGTCAGGTGGGTGTATGTGTTGTGGATACTGAGGGTCCATGTGGTCAGTGTAGAGACCCTGTAAATAGGAATAAATAGGAGCTCAAGGGAGCTCAAGGGAGGAGCATTCTGAACAGTGGACACCATCAGCAGGGAACTGGTAGGAGCTTGGCAGGGATATGTTAGGGCTCTAGCCAGGAGGGGCAGGGCACTATTGCCAGAGAAAACTGGTTGATGAGCAGGAAACCTAGGCTGAAGACCAAGTTTTCAAGTGGGCTAGTCCTATTTGAACTAGAAAAATGAACTGTTGCTTTTGAACATGTCTATTTTGCACATATGTGAGCCTGTAGGCTTGCATTCTGATACATGCATGATCTGGAAGCCTGCAAGGTCATGTGGTCCCGCTTGAAGCTATCTGGTGGATATTCCAGATATCTTAATTACTTTAATTATCCAGCCAAGAGGTGGGAACCTTGAACTCAGGAGTCAGGTCTCAGGTAGGTTGGGGGATAAAACCCATCTCACTTGCTTGGATCTGGACCTCTAGGATCCTGAATGAGCTTAGAAAAGCAGGCAATCCAGGGATCCATCCTGGGGGAGGCAACCTCATGAAGGCTCCACAGAGAATGTAGCCAATGACAGGTCTTACACCCAGTGATCTGGTTTTGTATTACTGTATGTCTTTTCCTGTTTTTTTTCTCCTGAGTATTTAGTAAATTTTTATTTAAATGTTCCAGCTTGATCTCAGCTATACTGCGAGAAGAAAGAAAATGGTCCCACCCTTGAGACTGCAGGGTGAATTAGGGATCAGCTTGCACCTTGGGCCTCAATCATTTCCAAAGGTCAGGGTCTGGCAGCCTGCCCTTGTGTGGGTTCTGGGTCTGTGCTCTCTTCCCACACTGAGGGGTCTCAGAAAGGTCCTACTCTTATCTACCTGCCAGCAACATGCCCCAGGGGCCCACACAGGCTTAGCCTGAGTTGGCCTCAAGTGTCCAGGGCCCATGCCAATGACCTCTGCAGCATGGAACCCCTTTCCAAACAATTCATCATCCCTCCACATCCAATTAGGGAGAGCAGGCTGGATGAGACAATGGCCTAAACCCCTTGTTAAGTAACATCCCTAATTGATGACAGGGATGGTGTAGTGGTTTGGAAGCCAGCTCAGATTGTGTTTTTCAAATCTTCCTTTCTCCTGGGCTGCCTGCCAGAACTCCATGGCATGGCTCTCTAGGAGAACAAAGGAAGCTTTGAAAATCTTTCTCCCCCTCCTTCAATTGCTTATCTGAAAGGACATCTTTTCCCCTTAGTTGCTGCAATCATAAAAGCACAGGTGATAAACCACTTCTTCTTCACGATCTTCAATTGTGAAAGCCCTCCCCCTGCTGCCCCATCCCACCAAAAGCAGAAATCGAGGCAGCAGCAGCAGTGGCGAGGGAGAGAGACCATCTCAGTGCCCCTCAGATGCCTATTGAGGCTCCAGGAAGGGAGAGGAAGATGGGGAATGAACTTTGTTCAGCAACAACTTTTATCTCTGGCTCTCGGGCTATTAAAATGTCAAGCCAGGGCTAGATAGGATCTCTTGACAGCAGCTGCTGCCTAGCTCTGGGGGATGGAGGGATGGCAGTGGGTGGGAGGAGGGTCTGGAAGTGAAACAAACGTATCTTGAATTTCTGAAGCTAGAGTTTGAGTCTTGGTGGGACTGTATTCCTAGAGAGGGAAGCTGAGGCTGCAGGGAGGGGCCATTAGATCAAGGTTGGCAGTGACCTGGAGAAGCTATCTGTGAAAGGACAGTGGCTGGGCCATTTCAGAGAACAGTCTGTCCAGTTTTTAAGTGCCTGAGCTATGAAAATGTGGAAGTGAGGGGTGGTTGGACCTGGTGTTTGGGTTGGATTCTAGACTCCTGGGTCCTCCAGTCAGCTTGGACAGGCCTTTCTCCTGTAAGGGGAATACCCTCGTCCCCACACATCATGCCGCTCTGCCTTGTAATGCAAAGTCACCCAGCAATGTGTAGGGAAGTCCAGGCAAGAATTGTTTACAGCAAAGAGCAGCACCAAAAGCTCTGCTTAGTTCAGTAACAGCTCAGATTTTTAAGGCTGGAGGAGAAGATATCTAGGCTGGCATTTTATTAAAAAAAATTCACACAGCACTCACTATCAAGTTGATACTGGTGAAGTTCATTACACTTATTAACTTGTTTTATACTCATGATGATTCTAAGAAACAGGAGGAAACTGAGGTACAGAGAGGTTAAGCCATTTGTCTAGGATTATATAGTAATTGGGAGAACCAGAATCAGATTTCAAACCCAGAAATACTAGGTCAAAAGCTTGTACTCTTACCTGCTACTCTATGTTGGTTCTTGCTATGCTATTGTGGGTATTGAAGGATGAATAGGAGTTTCTTGGGTAGACAATGGGAAGAAGAGAATATTTTGCTGGGAGATAGTGGGGTAAAGGCAGAAAGGTAGAGCCCATGCACCGCCTCTACCAAAGTGGCTTGGGGGCCACCCGGGTGGTCAGACTGGGTGGCTCTGTGGCAGGGGGAAAATTTCACTGGCTGGGAGGTCTCTAATAAGGAATTAATTAATTAATCAATTGGAGATAAAAGGGAACTAATGTCTGCTGAGTACACACTTTGTGTCAATACATTTCTTTTTTTCTTTTTTTATTAAATCTTACCTGTGTACATTAATGTGATCATGGGGCACCATATACTGGTTTTATAGACCGTTTGACACATTTTCATCACACTGGTTAACCTAGCCTTCCTGGCATTTTCTTAGTTATTGTGTTAAGACATTTATATTCTACATTTACTAAGTTTCACATGTACCGTGTCAGTACGTTTCATACATGTATTCTTTTATTTTCGGATTAGTCCTATGAAGTAAATACCATCTGTCTCCTTTTCGAAGTGAGGAAGCCCAGGCTCAGAGAGGTTAACTAGACTGTTTGAAGTCATATAGCTACTGAGTGGTCATCTTCTACATGGAACTGACTTCATTTATAAATGGAGCAAATCGAGACTTCCCCAGACAAGGCCCAGCTCGCGTTTTCTGCACATTCCCACATCACTAGCTTTTCCTCGTGAAGAACACGATTTGAACTTTATGTTTAATATTTCCAGTGTTCTATAAACTCCATGAAGGGCAGTGTTGCCTCCTGCATCATTTGCCAAGGATTCTCCAATGCCCACCATTATGCTGGGCACACGGTGGACTTGCAAATAATTCCCAAATTAATGCGGGGGGAATGCAAACCGTGTTGGGAACAGCTATCCCACTCTTCATTACCCCCCTTTCATATCCAGCAGGTATGCTGGATTTAGCTAAGCGGAATCCCAAGTCTCATCTCACTGGCTGATCTCCACATCCCTCCAGATGAGGCCTCTGTAGTCACCAGCAGAATATTAGGAGAAGCCATTAGCAGGGTGACCAATGCCCCCATTTGCTTTGGACAGTCCAGGATTGCACTTCTTGTCCTGTTGAATTACTAACACTGCCCGCTTCTCTCTGGAAAGAGCCCCACTTTGGATGATAAATTATGTGGTGACCCTGAGCCCATGACTGCCACACTGAGGCTTCTGTTTCCCAGGAAGAGCAGAATCAAAATGAGGCCTGGTGGGTCCTTCTCCTCTTCCCAGATTCCTCCCTTTTCTGCCCTCAGGCTGACCCTCCTTGGGGTGGTGATGAATATCTCCTACCAGCCAGCTCTTTGACCCCTGACTCTGGGGTGCGGATTCTCCCTCTGAAGCTGAACTTCTTCCGTCCGCAAAAAGTAGAACTAAAATAACATGTGAAATATCAGGCTGGAGAAGCAACAAGTTCTCAGAGCCTGTAGGAGCTGAGGTCAGGAGGGAGGCTCATCATCTGGCAGACTCTGCTGAGTCTGGAAGATGCACTCATCATCTGAGCCATGTACCCCTCTACCAAAGTGGCTTTGGGGCCAGCCAGGTGGCCAGACTGAGTGCCTCTGTGGGAAGGGGAAAAATTCACTGGCTGGGAGGTCTCCAACAATAATGAATGAGTTAATTAACCAATCAATTCATCTATTCATTTATCAAGCTTTTACCAGACACACTGGGAGGCCCAGCTTTGAACTCAAAGGGTCCTTGTCACAGAGTGCTTCCGGCCCCTCAATGCTTCATTTATCCTCAGCTCATGTTCCTGCTGTGCTCACCTGGGGGGCCCTGGGGTTGGGGCTGGCTGCAGGGAAAAGCAAAGCCAGGGGTGCTGAGAGCAGGTGGGAAGGGGAAAGGTGGGTGCCAAAGCCTGCTCAGGGTTGGAGGATGTGAGTTGGGGGCAAGTTCTTCCTCTGGGCACCTGGCACTTTGTAGATGGGGAACCTCTCTAGAGAAGCAGCTGCCGACTGTGGTCTAGTCCTCCCCAAACCATGCCACGTCCTCCCCTCCCCCTCCTCCCTGCTGGGCTTCTGAGGAGGCTCTGCCGCTCACCTTTGCCCCCCAGGAGATCCTTTCTGGCATCTCAAGCCCCTGAAAACTCTGGGAAGGGCTGATCCCATTTGACTCCCTGCCTGCCTGACACTCTTCTCGCTCACCTCATCATTTGCCTCCTTCCTTCTAACATTCCCAGACCCCACCTGGGGATTCCCAGGGCCCCGAGGGTGATGGCCCTGATCTAGGAAATGTCTGTGCAGGGCTGGATTGGAAGGGGATGGGGGAAGCAGGAGCCTTTGTTGGTGGGGTCCGTGGAGACCTGAAAGATTTCAGGAATCACGTGGAGTCCAAGGGTTAAGTGACCCTGTGAGGACTCACTTTCTGGGTGGCCTGAGAAGAGAAATTTCCCTGAAGGACAGCCAGGCAGCTCTGGGTGAGGCGGGGAACCAGAGCAGGCAGAGGGTGGGAGCCCTGAGCTCTGGGTCTGGTTCTGGCACCGAACTGCTGTGTGGGCCCTGCTAGGTCCTGTCATGTGTAAAATGGGGAAAACGATGATCCCAGGGGCCGCCCTTACTAGACTTCTGTGGTGCTGTGAATTCTAAATCTGGGATGTGTCTTTGCTTTCTATCTGCCTGGCTTGTGGAGGACACAGAAAGGGGAGTCTGTGAGGAGTCCCCAGCACCCGGGCCAGTGGTATTGGGGTGCATGTGTAGCCCTAGGGATAGGGACCTAGGTTTGAGCAGTTGGGCAGCTCCTTGATGTGTTGGAGTGTCCCTGAGGAGAGGTCACTCTGGATGTCCCTGGTGGCTGAGAGATTAACTGCTATTCTCTTAGCCAAAACACCCGTGTCTCTTTTTGAAAGTCCTAGAGGCTCATTTGCATGTCATTTGCATCTCATTTGAACACCAACTCATTTAACGTTCAGAAACCACTGAGATTTCTTCCAAGCCTCTGCTTCTAGCTGTCCTCAGGTTGTCCTCCCCCTTTCCCCCACCCATCTGACCCAGCTCGGCAGGCCAGGCTCAGTTGGGCAGGGCCTGGCTGGGTCCAGCCTGGCTGGAGGAGCCCACCTGCTGGCTGGGGAGGAGCCAGTGGGGAGATGAGCTGCCTGGGAGCTCAGGGGGTAGCAGCGGCTGGACATCTGCAGCTGGGGAGGGTCTGGCCCCTCTCCCAAGCCCTTGAACCCCACCCTCTGGGGCTTGGGCTCCGCAGAGCTTTCCCTCAGAAGTCTGAGACCCTATGCTTTCTCAGAGAGTGGAAGGGGAAGAGCAGGCTACTGAGAATGGGTTTACTATGCCCTAGGGAGGAAAAAGAAAACAACTGAAGAATTGATGGTTTTGTTTTATTTTGCCACCTGCAGGACTCCTGGGGAGGTATACTGGGAAGATCCTTCTGTGGGAGGTGGGGAGAGATGTCTTCCAGGGAACTCTCAAAGCACTGTAGGAACCACTGAGAGTGTCAACATTGTATTAATGTAAGAAGGAACCTGTCCCCCACATCCCTCACCCTGCTGGGGCTACAAGCCGCCCAGTGAAACTTGAGGCTACAGGCAGGCCAGAGCTGCGCCTCTGCTACTGCAGTCTGCTTGCACCCAGAGCCACAGAAATCATCCCTGTCTGAAACCCCTCTGTTTACTGAAAGGAGCTGGGGCACAGCAGGGTAAGGGCATTGCCCAAGGCCCTGTAGCTAGTTGAAAGTCGGGCTGGGACTGAACCTCCAGTTCCTTTACTCCACCCTCAAGGTGGTAGAAACCTCCAGATCCCCAAGAATCTGGAGACCTGATTTCTGGTTTGTCTTGTTCCCCTTACCTTGCCTCTTCTAAGTGGGACAGGACCCAGTTAAAAGAGATGACGTTGGTCAGCCGGGCCCAAGTGGGCACTGGCTGTTCAGGACCCTCTGCAGCTCTTCTGACTTCACCTAACACCTGGTAGCCACGTCCCGACCCTCCTTCAAAGCCCAGTGTAGCTGTCCTCTCCTCCCTGAAGCCTCCACCAAGGTCTTGACGTTCCCAGAGGATGTGGTACTTCCAGGTATACGTCCTGAAATATTGTGTATTGCTCACCAGCCATCGTGTAATTAGCTTTGTCTGACCGTAAGCTCACAGGGAACAAGGTTCCATAGTCTTTTTCTGTCTTTATGTCTCTTCATTCTCCCCCCTACGTGTGTGAACCGAGGAGATGAGAGATGTGGCTCTACCCCTTTCTACAGGGAGATGAGCCTCTTCCCCTTACGGATGGTTTTGTTTCCTGTCTGCCTCTCTAACTGGGGGTTGGGGAGGGGCTGATGGGTGCAGCGGCAGACTTGCAGTGGGGTGGAGGGCTGCACCAACCCCCAGGAGCCTCCTCTGGGCTCCCTGGCACGGGTGTCGAGCGTGTGCTGAGCCGGTGTGAGCCGTGTGAGCAGCTGTCGGGCAGAGCTCATTATGGGGGATAATGTAAGCAGAGTGACATGGAATATCTGTTCTCTCCCCACTGTTACACTTGTCACTCGTTCTCTGCCTCTCGCAGGTAAGCTGAGGGGTTTGATTGCCTGTGTGTCGGATCTCTCCATAACAACCAGGCAAACGAGACAATCTGAGCAGTTTGGCTGGAAGTGGCTTCCCAGCAAATGCTGGGCATGGGAACAGGCCGAGTCCCCTGGGATGGTTGCAGTAGTCTTGCCCCTGCCCCTCCACAGTGCGCCTGCATGACAGGCCACTTTCCTTTATCCCGGAGAACAAGGAGGTACCATTATGCTCAGGCAATCTTGTTGCTGAGACAGAACAGACTTTAGAAATGAGTTAACCTGCTCTAAAGAACCTGGCAGCAGAATGCCCCTGCCTCTTCCTCAGGGGGGGTTTGTTTCCAGCTGAAGGGCCTCACAGAGAGAGGGTTGGGTGTTGTCTGGATCACCTGGGGTTCAGAGGCTTCAAGTCGGTAGGGAGTCCCCGAGCTGGTCGAGAACAGAATCACAGGTGGGGCTTGCTCCTAATACAGAGCTGGGAGCCACCTGAGAGGTTCAGTCACTTCTCTGGAGGTGGGACCCCGAAGTCTGCACTTGAACAATTCCATAGGCTGCTCTGAAGCACAATTGAATGGGGGACTGCTGACCTGGCCTCATTTCTGCCCCATGTTACAGACGTGGAGGTGGAAGCAACAGTAGCCAAGTGACTTACCTGATGTGTGACAGAGTGGGTCATTTCAAATGTCAGGAGGCTCTGCAGAGCAGGTGCTGGGAGGGCGACTGAGAGCTGTGTGGCATGACTGGAAAGGAGGCATGCAATCTGTTGGTGGGGGGGGAGGGGCGGGTGGACATGGGCTCCCAAGGTTCCTGAGTGGAAGGCTGATGCTGAGGGCTTGAGGGAGGGGGTGGTTTGCAAGATTTGGGCTGGGCATACAAGGCCCCAGAACAGTCATCACTGGCAAACGACCAGAGTGTCTTAGACCTGCTAAGATTAATGTGAAATTTACTCTGTGGGCCAAGGGAATAGATATGAGAGACTCTCCTGACAGAGCTGGGGCCGTGGCCACAAAGGAATCACTGAGGCTTTGAACAGAAGCCAGCAGAGAAGACAAAAAAGCTGGCCAAATAACAAAAGGCCTCCCTCCTCCACACCAGGAGGGGAGCTGGCCCCGTCTAGGGGGATGGGAGAACAAGAGGAAGAGAATGAAGCCAGGAAGCACGTGGGTACCTGCCTCCCAGATCACACGTTGCTGGGCGACGTCCACTTTTATCTGTCCACTCTCCCAAACCCGGAGCCTCTAACCTGCTCTGGGAGCCCCTGGTGATGGGATTAGGTTAGTAATATTCCTTCATGGTGACTATGCCCCCTTGAATGGAAAAATATATATATACAATCCCAGGGGCAAAAAGACGGCCTTGCTGAGCCAAGTACCCACCAGACGTCTTTCCTGTGTTAGACAGAATTCTAGGAGTTACCCCTAGTTTAATCCTTTTCCCCTTGAGTGGGGTGGGGGTAGCCTATGTTTACATATGCATATGCTACGGCCCAGCTGACCCTAAGACTGGGAGATAGGGAGACTGGTGGGGTGGGCCTAACTAATCTAATCAGGCGAGCCCTGTCAAAGCAGTTTCCTTGGCTGGTGGCAGAAGGGGAAGTGGGAGGGAGGCATGAGCAGGGTCTGATGAATCCTTGCAGACCTGAAGATGGAGGGGCCTATCTGACATGTGGTGCGGGCAGCTTGAGAGAGTGGGGAGCCCCCCTGACAGCAAGCAAGGGATGGAGGCCTCCGTCTGCAGCCACAGGGACAGAATTCTGATAAGAGCCCTGGCTGACACCTTGATTTCATCCCTCTGATCCCCTAAGCAGAGAACTTGCCCCAACTTCTGACCTACAGAAGCCACTAAATTTGAGGTAATTTGTTATGCAACAGTAAAAACCTGATATGCTAAGTCTAATGTCCAGCCATCTGGTCTCACCTGGCTGATAAAATCTGGTTCCATACCAGTGGGGAGCAGGGCAGCTAAGTGCCCATTCTCTTTCCTTTTTCAAATTGTACAGCTCTCAGAGACTTTCTGTACCCCAGGTGAGTTCTGACCCATGGGCTGAGGGACAGTTACCTCTAGTTCTCATCTCACTGCAAGGGCAGTGATCCCAGATGCATCTTGATAAGGGTGGTGATCATGACCATGACAACAGGGGCAGATCTTTAACACACGCCCTCCATGTGCCAGACGATGAGCTAAGTGCTCTCTGTATTATCTCACTTAATCCTCATGGTGACTCCACGAGGTGGATACTATTATGGTTCCCATTTTGTAGATGCAGACACTGAGGCTCCGTGAGTTAAGAGGCCAGTGCGAATTGCTGAGAGCTGGTGATTGAGCCAGGATTCAAGTGAGCGCCTGACTCCAAAGCCTGGGGTCTTAACAGTGATGGAATCTCTCCCTCCTTCTGCACCCTGTGCCCTATTTTTTTTTTCTTTGAAGATTTTTGTCTACCAAACAAACTACATTTATCAAGTAATAATTTGTTTTCTCATTTTTTATTAATCAAAGCCATGTATGACTGCCAATCAGGGGTTCAGATCAGTGTGAGATTAGCGGTGTTATCACACTGAGTTGATATAATTCCAGCCAAAAGCAGAGAAATGATGTCTCAGTTAGTAGTCTGTGCAGCCTTATCTTTGGTAAATGTGTCATTTCTGCCAGGCATACGGAAATATTAAAATAGCTCGCAAGCCCCCATTACTACCTGTGGGAACCTGTGGGGGTCTGAGGAATGAAGACTGGGACCACTGCCTAGATCAACTGGCCCCTCGTTATCTGCCTTGCTCAGGCCTCTGCGTCTCTGTGACCTGCCCAGGTACCTTCCTCCACAGAGAGGCTGCACAATACCCCCCTGCCCTAGTCACCACGGCTGCCAGGGGCAGAATGGGTAGTGTGACACCCCCTTTAGACCTCTCCCCATGCACATACATGCACGCATGCCCCCCCCCCGCACACACATGCACAAACATCCACGAACAGCTTTCTCTCTCCCAATAGAGTGTAACACAGTCTTAGTCTAGAACATGGAGGTTTCGAATCTCGCATCACCACAGATGTATAGAGGCACAGACGGATAGAAGTGAGGAGCGTTGTTCTTTACATCCTTGCAACCTGTAGTCTGAATTCTGTTTCTTATACCCTGAGTCTAGTACAGAGAGCCTCTATGTGTCCCCCATTCACTCAGAATATATTTAACACCTAGGATGTGCCAGGCAGTGTGTGTGCTGGGATTTATTGCAAACAGGAGCGATGACGCCTCTGTTCTCCTGGAGCTCATGGTCTAGGGGGAGCTAGACTAGGTGGTTATGAATAAGTCCAGGGAAGCTCCGTGGAGGGGTGGGGATGCTGGGGGCATGCAGGCTGGAGCCCTGTAGCCTAGAGGTGGTCTCAGGAAGACCTCCTGGAGTGGAGAGCTTAAGGATAACTAAGAGTTGCTCAGATGGAGAGAACAGAGAGGCAGTGTGCAAAGCAGCGGAACCCAAGGGGGGACAGCCATTGGGCCCTGTAGGAGGATCAGCAGCTGGGTAGAGATCTGGGAATAATGTGGCATCTGAGGGAAAAGCCCTGCCTGGGAGCAGGTAACCAGCAGTGATAGCAGGAGCCAGGGCACTGGTAAGGGCCAATAGGAAGTAGTCATTTTGGGGGAGTCAATCCTATACTTTGTCAATTCACATCACAACCCCTTCCCTGCCCCTTTGCCTCCCTAACAGGGAACTCAGGGAACTGATGTCATAGCCAGAGCGAGGAAGGGTCATGAAAACCTGCAGGAGTCTGTCCAGCGGGAGGTTCATATGAGAGAGAGGGATCTGTTAGTGGGGTCTGTCTGCAGGTGGCTTCATAACAGAATGCTCCCCTGGTGAGATGAAGCCCTCCTCTACCTTGGAGACAACGGAGTGACCACAGAGGGGCGGGGCACATAGTCCAGGCAGGATGCAGCTGAGAGAGTGGGAGGAAAGGCAGGAAGCCTCTGGGACAGCCCCGAAGATGACCTGCAGGAAACTAAGACTGAGGGACCGAGAGCCTTGTGCCACCCGCGAAGGAAGGAGGGACACTGGGGCTCCAGGGGTGTATCAGCATCATGGGAGCAGAATCCCCTTGGCTCTAAGGGCTGCATGAAGACCTTTGGGCCATTGACCTAGTTACTCTCTTTGTTTTCCTCTGAGCCTAAAGTCCCGTGGTTTTATTGGTGATGGAGAGTCCTCACTGGTGTTGCCAGTTAGCCGACTACCAGGAGTGAGTGTCTATGGACTGGGCCGTGTGTGCCAGTGGCTTGGGTGAAAGAGCACACGGGGGAAGCCACCAGGACAGAGAAGGCCAGAGGCTGTGTGCCAGGGTCCTGGTTGGGGCAGGAGAAGTGCTCCACCTGCTTTTAACCGTGAGTGGCAGCTCTGAAACAGCATCAGGGACATGGGAAGAGCGAGTTCTCCTTCTGTGTCATTGCAACAAAAATAAACACCACTGGCTCCGTGCACCGTCTGTTTCAGAGATGACCAAGCATTTCCTATTCGGGATCAGATGAAAATTCTTCTGCAAGCCTGTGAGGCAGGTGGGACAAGCATCAGTGTTCCCATCTAACAGATAAGACTCAGAGAGGGGAAGCGATTCACCTAAGGGCACACAGCTAGTGAGTTCAGAGAGGAAACCGGACCCCAGCCATGTCAGTTCACGTGAATCAGGGGCTGTGCCTGAAGCTTGCAGAGATGTGTATTAGCGATAAGCCAGTCTCATGGCTCGTATTAGTCTCCTTGGGCTGCTGTAACAAATTACCAGGAACTGGGTAACTTAAAACAACAGAAATTCTTTTACTTACAGTCCTGGAGCCTGAAAGACTGAAATCTATATTTTGGCAGGGGTGGTTTCCTCTGGGGGCTCTCTTGTTATGCTGCTCCCTGCTTCCCGTGGTCGCTGGCAATTCTGGCTGCCTGGTGTGGCAGCGTCACTCCAACCCTGCCTCCGTTGTCAAAAAGCTTTCTCCCTGAGCATATCTCTGTCCAAATTTTCCAGTCATCGGATTTAGGGGGGCTTCTGTAACTCAGTGTAACATCATTTTATTCATTTGATTCCTATTTCTTTGCAAACAGTCTGTTTGCAAAGAAGGTCAGATTCACAAGCTGGATGTGAATTTGGGGGGCACAATTGCAACCCAGGCTCCTTAGGGCAGACTTTGTTCTGAGAGAGGCTCTGACCACCAAGGGAAGGACCAGACTGAGGGGTTCAGGGTTAATTTGGTCCCTGTGGCTCATGCTATTCTTTTGTAGGACAAGACAATAGCATCGGAGTCCCCCAACACAGCTCCCTGACTTCTAGCCACAATAGGACTGTTAGGATGGTTGATAATATAATTATTATCGAACAATTATGATTCATTGAGCACTTGCTATGTACCAGGTGCTGTACAAAGAGCTGTATATTCATTATTCCATTTAATGCTCATGGTAATTCTGTGAAATAAGATCTTATCTTCATTCGGCTCTTGAAGAAGCAAAGCTTTTGGAAGGTCAAGTCAAGTGTCTCAGGTCACAGATGCAGCAGCTGGTATGAACAGGATTCAGGTCCGGGCCATGGGAGAACTGGGGGCCAAGTCCTCACATAATCCTGACTCCCCCATCCTTCCCTGGCCCGTACCTTAGAGCAAGGAGAGTGACTTGGGGGAACTGAGGGGCCCCTGAATGGATGGGATGGGGAGCAGGAAATTTTTAAGGGACATAAAAGGAGAATGGTGGGGTGAGCTCCTCCACATGAAGAAGGCTTCATGCTATTCCCAGCCAATCAAACTGGCATCTTCTTTCTCCCCTTTCTCTGGGGCTGCCAGGAACAGCGAGAGGAGGAAATGAGGCTTCTCCCTTACCTCTGCTTCTGTGGGACCTGGAGTGGTTCCCCCCCTATTTGCAAGGCCATAAATAATCGAGATGTATTACTCAGGGATTGCCATGGTAACATCTTCAGGTTACCAGGGATGCAAGATCCAAACAAAAGTATTCGATTAAATATTTCTGGCCACTAGAGGAATCCAGCCTTGTAACACTGGGATGTGGGAGAAGGAACGGCCGGAAGGGAGGGCTGATTCCTTTTTCTCTTTTCTGTTAGCAGAACTACTGTTACAGGCGGAGGGCCTCCTCCCCCTCTGCTCCTATTCTTGGGCCTTTTTCCTGCTCTTGAGATACAGGGTTCCCACCTACAACCCATATCTCTAATATAAACCAGGATCCTGACGCCAGCTCTAAGAGAGATGCCCCCAGCTCTCAATAAACACACCCTCTCTTAATTGGTTTAGGATTGAGTTTAATATCCACTTAAAGACCATTGCCCCATATGTCATCCTTCTAAGTGGAATCAGCAGAGCTGGCAGGTTGGTGTTCCCCTGACGATTGTATCATGGTCTGTGCAGAGACAAGAAACTGGGTATGACTCACCCCGGCTGGGGCTGGAGAGACCTCTCAGTGGGTAGCATCCTTACTGGAGGCCTGGCCTGGGAGCGAATCTGTCTCCATTCCCAGAGCTGCACAACCACTATAAATATGTTTTTAATAACCAAGTGGTGTTTGTTTAACATAAACTTGCTCTGCCCTCCAAGGGAGCCTGAGAAAGTGCTGAGTGAGCAGAGTTTAGGATGTGTAATTTAAAGTTGTCAGTTGGCAGGTCCTGCATGAGCACAGGGGAGAGGATAAATCTCTCTCAGCATCTAGCCTCTGCACCCCCTCTGTGGCTCCACTTTTAAGAGTTAGGACAGAAAAGGAGCTCAAAGATTACTTAGTTCGAGGCCTTCCTTTGTTCTGGGTGTGGTGTCTGTTCACACCTGTAATCCTAGCACTCTGGGAGGCCGAGGATGGTGGATTGCTTAAACACAGGAGTTGGAGACCCGCCTGAGCAAGAGTGAGACCTCATCTCTACTAAAAATACAAAAAACTAGCTGGGCATCATGGTGGGCACCTGTCATCCCAGCTACTTGGGAAGCTGAGGCAGGAGGATCACTTGAGCCCAAGGGATTGAGGTTGCTATAAGCTACGATGTCACCAGGGCACCCTTTCCATACCCAGGGCAATGGAGTGAGACTCCATCTTAAAAAAAAAAAAAAAGACCTTCCTTTTCAGGAAAGGGAGCTGAGGGGGCAGTGACGGAACATCTCTAAGGTCAATCTGCTTTCCTAGCCCAGTGCTTCCTCCCCTGTGCAAAACTCCCAGCGCTGGAAAGGGTTACAGACTGTGCACATGACCTCCTGAGAGGCTGGAGGAGGGGGCAGTGGAGACACTCAGGCAGTCTCCAGGCCTGCTGGGACAGACCTCAGCCCACCCAGCCTGGCTGATACCTTGAGCCTCAGCCTTGCCCTGCCAGCCATGTAAACAAAGCCCTTCCTGTTCTCTGATGTCTCCAGTGGATCAATATGTACTCCTAGGGCAGACCAGGCCTTGTAGACTACTGATTAGCTTTCCCTTTCAAAGAGCAAGATTTCCCTTATGGGGCCATTGTTCCACCCAAGTACAAGCTGGCTTTGCCACTAGACTTTACCCTGACTGGGATGGGGAGGGGGAACTGACCTGTGGCCAGATAATAGCCATCTCCCCCACCACCTGCACGCTCCCACCCAACCTGGAGTTGGCATCTCATACATTGTTTATGAGGCCTTTGTCTGGGGCTCAAGGTGAGCCAGAGAATCAGAAAGACAAATAAATAAATAACTCTAAGCAGAGCTGAGTGTAAGGGCCAGGAGGAAGAGTTGCAGGGGTTGTTTAGCTCGGGGCTTGCATATTTTATCACCCTGCAATCTCATGAACTCTCTTCCCTCCCCGTCCATGCTCCTGATGTTGCTGTGATGAGAGTTTATATTATTCAGCACACACTGGTTTGTAAGTCTATTTACAACCCAGGCGTTGTTGGTTTGCATGAGAGAGAGATGGCCCATCCTCAGATTAGTTAAATTGGAAATAAATTGGTTGTTAAATAAAAGCCCTCTGTGGGATGTGACAGTGATGAATGAGGGATAGATGTGCCTGGGGAAGGGAGTGGTGACTTTCTGGAATGAAACTCTGAACATGAACTGGCCCAGGATGCTTGGGTGGGAGCCTAGGATGGTCTGCCTGGGGTTTGGGATGGTCTCAGGTCGAGGGCAGAGAAGGGTCCAGTAGGGGTGGGCACCGATCACATTTATGGAGGGAAAGCAAGAGCCAAAGATGTAAGCACCCTCTGGAACAATGTCTAAGAACCTTCAAGGTTCTTATGGCTTGAAGAGGACTTTTGAACTTTTGTATCTGATTTTACATCTTTGTATTTATAACTTTGAGGCACCTTTTTCTTTACAGATGAAGAAACTGTAGTGAAATGACTTGTCTGTGGTCATTGTCAAATAAACAAAAACAAGTCTGGACTTAGTAAGGAGAGGTTATCTTCAAAAGGTTTCTTGCAAGATGGGGAAAGGGACTATTCAGTAGGGTGAAGGCGCTAACCCTAAGATCTGTGAGCATCCCCAGAGTTAGGCAGATAGAGGTGTTTTTTCGTACAAAGGAGGAAGCAAACTAGGAGCGCAGTGTGAAGAAGCAGGAAGAAAGGGCATCATGACGGTGGATGATGGATGGTGAATCAGAGCCTTTTTCAGCCTGAGGTCAGCGTCTTCTCATGAGGGCTGTCCACTGGAGTTCAGAGTTCAGGGGCCTGGAGGAAGGAGAAAAGTTTAACCAAAGTTTGGTGAATAAGCATTTCGTTCTGATTCATTTGTGGGGAACAAGTTCATTTATGAGACAAAGAAAAGGCCTCTGGAGGGTCTGTGTCTGGCCTGGTCATAGGTAAATACAGTTACACTTTGTGATGTGAAGACTGGAATTCAGGACTCTGGCCTCCAAAAACACTTACCTACTTTTTTTCTTTTTGAGATAGAATCTCACTCTGTCACCCTTGGCAGAGTGCGGTGATGTCATATCTCAAACTCCTGGGCTCAAGTGATTCTCTTGCTTCAGCCTCCCAAGTAGCTGGGACTACAGGCACCTGCCACAATACCCAGCTATTTTTAGAGATGGGGTCTCACTCTTGCTCTGGCTGGTCTTGAATTCCTGAGCTCAAGCAATCCACCTGCCTAGGCCTCCCAGAGTGCTGGGATTATAGGTGTGAGCCATCGCGCCTGGCTCAACGTTTATTTTTTCATCCTTTTATATCTTTTAGATCTTCATAGTCTGACATCTTATACCTCTGTTCTTCTCCTTCTATTAAAACCCAGGGATGTTTGTGTTTGACTAGGGACCAGAACTTTACATTTTGGAATTAAAGAGGAGAGTCCTTGCTAGGATTAACCTATTTTGACTTCCCTTTCATTACCATCACAGGGTCACTTCTGCCTGAACTTGGGAGGGGTAATAGAGCCTATTAGGACATGGTAGATGGTAAGGAGTTAGTTGATGTCAGGTCACTGAATAAAGAATCTCAGAGTTGAAAGGGAACTAAGACTATCTGGCATAATGCCCCATTATACAGATGAGAAAAGTGAGGACCAAGTAGGAGAAGGGACAGTAGCCCCTATCCCTTAATGAAATCTGTTAATGAATAATGATCTTCCTAACTGTTCATGGTAGGGAGGAAGTGAAGAGGACTCACACACACTATTCTACACTCTGCCTTTCCCACAGGGGACCCACAGTGATCAAGCCATAATATGAATAATAATTCCTAGATGACGCCAAATGGGAATGCCCACAAATCCATTCTTTGTAGAGGAATGAGACCCAGGAATCTGCATCTTATCAAGATTCTGATGGGGCTGTCTGAGAGCCACACATTGGGGAAACATGGGTAGAGGCCATTAAGGGTGTCTAAAAGGAAGGTGGACAGAGTGACCTCCAGAGGGTTGGCCAGCCTGAGACATCAATGATTCTGTTCACTCAGCAGGGCGAGTTAGGAGTCGGCTGGATTGGGGAAGGGAGGGGTAGCAAGTTTTACTTTCCACCTCCAGGGGATATGAAGGCTAGGATAGGGTCGCCTTCCTCCTCATCCCTTTTTTCCTCACACAGTCACAGAGACAGAGCCTGGGGGAGGGGAGGTGTTCTTCAGGGGAATTAAAGACTCTTCCTTGAAAGGTAACAGATTCCTCACTAATTATGCAATTATTTTATTATGCAGTCTTAATGAAAAAAAAAAAATACACAAACCACTCAAAGCCTAAAAAGAAGGCTGTCTCCAGGACTTATCCAATTTAATAAATCCTCTCCATCCAGTAATTATTTCCCCAATTCTTTTTAATATGAGTCTGCAGGAGGGAGGGGGAATAGTTTCTCCCTGGCTGCAGCAGGGGAGGGGACAGGCCTATAAGAGAGAATGAGATGCCCCTTCCCCCTCACCCCTGCCCTGCCCCACCTGCCTCTGTCCCTCCTTTCTGTCAAGTTCCCAAGAGAAGGGGTGTGAGGGAGGAGGAGGGCAGGGTCAGTTATGACCCCCTTAGTTGCCTGTTAGGGTTTCCCTGATCATATCCCATCTTCTGCCTGTGACCTGGCCCTGCCCCAGCTTGTATTCTGTTTCTTCAGTCTTCCTCTCAACTAGTATTTATGGGCCCCACTCCCCAAAAGGTTAGATGATAAAATGTCAGTGTGGTACCCTTTTAAAGTCACAGATTTTGAGTCTGACAGGCCCAGGCTCAAATCTTAGCTTGAAGCACTGGTTTGTGCTCAACTTCTCTGAGTCTCTGTGGTCTTTATCCATAAAACGGGAACAAAAACCCCTTCCTCATCAGGAATGTGGGGTGGGTCAAAGGAAGTAAGGAGCCTAAAGATGTGGCACAATGTTCACAGCTGGGGTCATCCACAGAAAGTTCTATCCCCTTCCCTGCACCTCCTTGAAGCCTTAGAATGAATATCTGCTGGGGGCATTCATAATAGTGGGGAGGCATTTGGGGCAGTGGAGACTTTCTCGGGGCCCCTGGATTCCCTCATTATTTTGTGCTCCCTCCCAAACCTCCAGCCCATCTTAAGATGGTGCTGCTGTATGTAGGGCTTAGCCTGGGAAGGGAGAACAGGTAAGGGTTTCCTGGTCAGAAAAAACCTGGGGAATCTTGTTTCTCCATCCCTAGCAGAAGGGCTGGTCCTCACTGCTTAGTGCCTTCTCCATTACCATCACCATGGCGACTGCCTGCAGCCTGAGTGCCTCAGCATCCTGGCTGATGCAAAACCAATCACGCTTCCTCACTCAGGTCTCTCTCTCTCTCTCTCTCTCTCTCTCTCTCTCTCTCTCTCTGTCTTTCTTTCATTTTGAGACAGAGTCTCACTATGTCACCCTTGGTAGAGGGCCATGGCATCAAAGCTCACAGCAACCTCAAACTCTTGGGCTTAAGTCATTCTCTTGCCTCAGCCTCCCAAGTAGCTGGGACTACAGGTGCCCACCACAATGCCTGGCTATTTCTTCTTCTTCTTTTTTTTTTTGTCATTGTTGTTTAGCTGGCCCTGGAAGGGTTCAAACCCTCCAGTCCCAGTGTACGTGGCCGGCACGCTAATCATTTAGCTATGAGTGCCAAACCCTCAGGCTCTGTCTTGCTAAGCTATGCACCCCACTAACCATGGCAGTGAGTAGGAGAAGGATTCTCCCACCCTGCTGGAAAGCTGCTGTGAGCCTTGAACTTCTACCCCCTTCTCTGTAGACTCATCTGTTAACCACGCTGCAACTGAAGCCAGCAACCCAACAGGTGCTATTGCTAGGCACTACCATGGCCGAGAAGCCTGGACTTTCAAATCAATTGGATCCTATTAGAAGGATGTCTCTGGGATTCACCAGTGGTGTCATCTTGGGTTAGAGTTACATAAATTCCCCAGACCTCAATTTCTTCAACTGTAAAAACAGGCATACTAATAGAACAGGCCTTCCTGGGTTGTTGCAAGGCTCATATAAGATGATATGCAGGAAAGAGTTTCATCAAATGAAAAGCACTGCATACATATGGGGATGGGTGGGGGAAGGCTATCATCTCTCAAGCATCTGTTATGTGTCCATTACTGCATCGACCTTTAACTCACATCATGTCGCCCGGTTCAAAATGCCAAAACGCCATGAGGTAGCACTGAATCTCTTCACTGTGGCCATAGGGAATGGAAGCTTAGAGAAGCTAAATTGTCTGAAGTCACTAGCAGAAAAAGGGTCCAAACTTGGGCTGTTATCAGCTCTTTCTCTGTAAGAACCTATAAGAGATCCCTGTTTTTATCAATACTGATTCATAAAGAAATTTTTATTGAACATTGTATTAGTCAGAGCTCTCCAGAGAAACAGAACCAATATAATTGAGATTTATGACAGGGAGGGATTGGCTCACTTGATTATGGAGGCTGAGAAGTCCTGTGAACTGCCTGGGAAAGCTGGAGATCCAGGAAAGCTGGTGTGTAACTCAGTCTGAATCCAAAGGCCTGAGATCCAGGAACTCTGGGAGCAGGAGAAGCTGGATGGTGTCTGCTCAAGGGAGAAAAAAAAAAGTGTCTTTCCTCAGCCTTTTTGGGTTGGCCCTTGATGGATGTTGGTGAGGGTGGATCTTCTTGACTCTGTCTACCAATTTGAATACTAATCTCTTTCAGAAACACCCTCACAAACACATTGGGAAATACTGGTTTTTTTTTTTTTGTTTTTTTTTCACCTGCTATCTGGGTCCCTTAGTCCAGTCAAGTTGGCACATGGAATTAACCACCATCAGCATTTTACTCCCTGGGCAGCAGAGGGGACATTGGAGCAGTACGTGACAGAGGTTTCCTTGATCAGGAGGAGTCTATGATCCTCTGTGATAACAGAACATGAAAAGTTCTTTAGATGAGGGAGCCCATGACAAAGCCATGCGCAGAGACAGGCAGCATGGGTTGTTTTCCAAGGTCAGAAGGGGCTGCTGGCACTGGGCTGGGATCTTTAGAGAAGGCTTCTTGGGTGTGGGGGACTTAGGCTAGGCTTTGAAGGATGGGTAGGATTGAAGAGGCTGAGAAAGTGGGTTGGCAATCCTGGTGGCAACCTGGGCCATCTGGAGAGGGCCTCAGAAATGTGCTGAATGGTGGGAGAAGGAAGGTGCTGTTAAAACTTGGGCAGAGATTATTCCTGCATGGAGTTGCCGAGAATTGGCTATTGCTTGGATGAATCAATTCAGTAGCAGATCCAAGTATATGCCCAGACCTGTCCCCCTACAGCACCAGGCTGCCTCACAGTCACCTTCTTTCCTTTGGAGGCCTGTAGCAGAGTCGGTACTAACTTGCGTCTGTGCACTGCCCAGCTCCCACTATGTCTGCTTCTTCCCTTTGAAAAAGCCTATCCAGTGGCTCCCAGCCTGGCCTCCCTGCTCTTTACATCAGCTTGATCAAACACGATGTCCTCCAATCCTGGGGATGGAGAAGGCAGTGTGTGCACTGCTGGGTCCTGGCTCAGCTAAGCAGGGCTCTTGCAGGCTCTCAGAGCAGGTTTTGGGCCTGGCCTCTTTTCTGATATCCAAAGCCCCATGGGGGGATGAGCAGAATCAGGCGTGGGTGTTGCTGGTGAAGTGAGAATGGACTGGGAACTGGGGGAAGGGATGGGGGTGAAGGTGAAGATGCCATGGACAAACTGTGGACAGCTGACTAGGAGTGCAGAGGGGATGGGAGCATGTGTGCATATGTGCTGCATAGGAAAGCAGGTCTCCAGGCTTTGAGCTCCTTCCTTTGAACCCCATTTCTGTGCTATTCAGGTGATTAAACAGGCTAAGGATGGCCCTGGGGTGACTTTGCCTCCTTATATGAGTACTTTTTCCATCTCCTGGCAGGGCATCTGTGCATCCAGGTCCATCAGCTGTGGTGTAAGGAAATCCTGGGTTTAGAATATGAACTTCTTGGCAAGTTCCATATCACAACCTGGTCAGTTAATTTGGTGTGACTCAGATGACCACATTAATTAGGCTGGCTGACTTCTTCCTTATGCCTCAAATTTTGGGCTACTCAGTCCTCATGCCTTTCTAGGCTCTTGGACAAATTTCCTTTCAAAGAATTCTCATCCTTATGATTCTTTTCTTCAAGCACCTCCCTGAAGCTTGGGCTTTTGGTGATTCCCTGTCTTCCACTGCAGGCTCTCCAGTCAGGCATCAAGGTATACAGTGGCCCCTGCACCCAAATGCACTCCAATGGGCTCTGCCTCTGTTTCTTTTCTTCCTGCATTTAAGGCCTTGGTCTTTGGCAAGAGAAGTTTCCTCTTTTCCCCTCCTTGCACCACTTTCTTGAACTTACCCCCTTTCATTTCTCTTACTGGACTTTTGCCAAGCCTTTCTCCTGTCTCATTAGGGACCTCCAGCCAGGTCTCTCTCCCTTCTCTGGACTTTGAAACTTTTTCTAGGTTATCTCATATCTCACCCAGTAAATCTCCATCAAGTTTCTTTACCTGGAATCTTTTTCCATGAGAGTGCTTCTCTTGGAGTTAGATTTATAGATAAACTAACCCCTGCTAGAATCGGAATATGTGATGCCAACAGTAATTCAGTATGCCCCTTCTGGAGTTGTGTCTTAACGCAATGAAAGAGTGAACATTTCAAGCCCAACTTTATGGCCATGAATTGAGATTCTTGGGGAGGACGTCTGTCTTAATTTCAGAGCATACAAGATTAGTCGATCATCTTGGCCACTGTCTGTTTCTGCTCTTGTCCACCTTTGCCTCCAATTTGGCCTGAACCCTGGACCAGAAATCAAAGTGTGGTACGTAGGGACCACAGGGGGAATGGCCCATATTGTCACACCCTCTTTCCACCAGAAGTGCCTGATGGGGAAGAGCCAAAACTGTGGTGCTTCCAGTTTTTCCTCTCCCTCCCCCCCTCCATTTTTCTAGAGACAGAGTCTCACTCTGTTCCCCTGGGTAAAGTGCTGTGGTGTCATCATAGCTCACAGCAACCTCAAACTCTTGAGTCAAGTCCTCAGCCTCCAGAGTAACTGGGACTATAGCTGCCCACCACAATGCCTTGCTAACCACCTCCTTCTCAAGGCTCCTGGTGGGGAGAAGGAATGGCTTTTGGGTCTTTGAATCATCAGACATCTAAGGTTGGATTCATCTCGCTCTGACATCTCTGGACCTCCAGGGATACAGTGGTTCTCAACTTTCTGAGTTCACGTCCATCTATCATTCTCTAGGCCCTGCCAGGATAGAAACCAAAGCCCTTCTTTTTCTGGGAATGTCATTTGTATGTTTCCAGGCATTCTATTTTATAGTTTTCACTTCCAGTAAATTTTAAACATATAATACACTGTAAGAGTATTGTTGGGAGCCTATTTTATTGCTATGGCTTTAAAACAAACAAAAATAGTAATTCCATTAGTAATTGAAAATCATAGTAGTATTGTATTCTTGAGCATAAATTTTACTGCGATGGTAACTGTATGCCACAAAGATAATAAACTCACAATTGAAGAGTGGTTATTGGCAGTCCGGGTGGACAGGAGACAGCACGTCACACTTTCAGGACCACCTGGGAATGGGGGGAGGATTTTTTAGTGTGCTGAGAACTATGCTTCCTTGTATGCCGGCAGGGAGGTGGAGTGTAGAAAGAGCTAGAAACCAGACAGATCTGGGTTGAAATCTCTGCTCTGCCCCCCCACCCCCATTTTTTTTTTTTGAGACAGTCTCACTGTGTCACCCTCGGTAGGGTGCCGTGGCATCACAGCTCACAACCACCTCCAACTCTTGGGCTTAAGTGATCTCCTTGCCTCAGCCTCCCAAGTAGCTGAGACTACAGATGCCCACCACAAGGGCTGGCTATTTTTTTGTTGCAGTTGTTTAGCTGGCCTGGGCCGGGTTTGAACCTGCCACCTTTGGTGTATGTGGCTGGTGCTGTAACCACTGTACTACGGACGCTGCTCTGCCCTTTTCTAGCCATGGGAAGCTGAGGAGTTCACTTAGCCTGATCAGCAAAATGGGGATAATCGTGCTAGGTTGTGGGGATTATCTGTGACATGAAAGGTAAAGGTTCTAGTAAACAGCTCAGCTATAAATTCCAGGAAGGCAGGGCCCTGTCCATCTTGTGCTTGGCCTTATCCCTCACGCCGCCTCAGCGCTTAGCATGTAATAGGTTTATTAATGTAGCTATTAGTGTACTGTTTTTGTTGTTATAATTCTTTCTTTTTTTACATCACTGGGAGGTAATCAAAGGCCTTTGATCTGGTTAATCTCCTGCCTTTCTTCTAACTGAGTCAGCAAACCATCTCCCAGTGCCTAGAGCCTGAGAGAACTCCAGAGTAGCCAGTTGGGAAATTGAAAGAGGAGCGGCAAAAGAGACAAAAAAAAAAAAAAAAAAAAAGGGCTTTCCCACCAAGCCTGGAGATTGATGAGCTACTAGGATGTGTATTTTAACCTTTTGGCAAAACATTTTTGAAGCAAATGACAATACTTGATTTAATAGTGAGACTTCCAGACCCAAAGCGTGTCTCAGATAGGCCAGGGATTTGTGACCTGATTTATAGGAAAATAGTTTCGGTGTAAATGTTGATTAGAGTCAAGTTCTCTTTAAAGGTGATATATGGCGTTATTACATGTTCGTGTGAAAAGTGGTGTCTCTGGAGCTCCCAGACTGCATCGGGTCAGAGTTTCCCATCCTCCATGGGAACATTGCTTCTGATCACTCTCAGCCGGCAGCGCTTAGGGTTCTTAATCAACTTTGTGTCTCAATTGTCACACCTGCAGGGCTCCATCAAGCATTAAAAGTTCTTAGTTTGCAAGTGGCATTGCAGATGACCTTCTGCCTTTTGGATTGTTACTTCTATTTCTTGGAGACGGTTGGGCAAGGGTAGCCAACCCAGGAACCCCAGTTTTCCTACCTGTAAAGTGAGGAAGGAAAGATAGCATGCTCCTAATTACCAACTGGGCTTTTAAAAACAGGTGTCCTGTTTGATTTTCTCCAGTACAATGCAGAACATCTGAAATGTTTCCTCAACAGCTTTGGATGGAATGAATGAGTGAATGAATGATACTATGGGAGACGTAGGGTAACAAAGGCCTAGATAATTTGTTTTCTAGATGTTCAGAGAAGAGGATGCTCTTAAATTCCAATGAAAATTCCTTCTCTGTTCCTTTCCATTACTTGGCCCTTTTGTCTTTAGATATACCCAATGGATTTAGCATCTGAACCCTGATGCTGCGGTGAGTTTTAAGCCCCTGCTCACATCTCCTATGGCTGCCCCTCATTGTGTTTTTGAACCCCATTCCTTATGGATGGAGTTGGCAAATAGCATATAATTATATTGGAAATCACAGGTTCCCAGAAACTGGGGAGTAATTATGCTTAATAGGAATAAAATGAATTCCCAGTTGCCCTGTTCAGGGTGGATGACAGTCTGACCTTATATTTACCTTCTAATGATATGGTAATTACAATCTAATAATTACTCTGGCACTGGCTGGCACCTGCCCAACCATTAATTGGTTAATGGCCATTGTGCCATGCAGGGAATTGAGGAATATGCCTGCTCTTTAATTTCCATAACTGAAGAATTGTCAGCTTTTAGGGAGCTCTTCTGAGACAGTCACGTGGGAAGCTAAAAGAACAGCACTGCCTACAAAAGGATCAGGGTTCTTAGCTGGAGGTCTGTACTTTAGGAAGGCAAACCCAACCCTGGGGGAGTGGCTTCGGGGAGAAGCCCACCGAGGTCAGAATGACTGTCCCATCCTCACGGCAATGAAAGAACCAGAGATGTTGGGGGGAATCATAGTTAAAGACCCAGTTAAATCCCACCTCATCCCGTAGGCATTAGTTGACTTATTTATTCGTCTGTTTATTGTACTACACACACATAAAACAGTACATGTTCAGCCTCCCTGGTGCACACTGGTCCTGCCCTTCTCTGAACCTCTCCCTTGAGATCTTATTTGTTAACTTCATCTTGTGTCATCCCTTCCTTATTTCTGGGGTCTCAGTCTTGCCTCAGAAAGCAGACTAGAGGCAGCTCCTCACAGGCAACACTTGTATAAACAATACTTTCCTATTTATTCTTTCTATGATAAGCCCAGAGAAGGCACTTAAAATACATGTTAAATGAATGGTATTTAGCAAGCTAGGAGAGGAAAAGTACTAGCTTTTCCTAGTTTGGGGGTTAGTTAGACCTGGGTTCAAATCCAGGCTTTGTTATTAATTAGTTATATGACCTTGGAAAATAAGTTACTTACCTCTAAGTAGAAAATAAGTTACTTATCTTTAAGACTGTTTCTTCATCCCCCAAATGGGAATAATAATAATTAGCACACAGCACTTATCACACTATACACAGGAGACATCAAAATGGTTCCTGATATTATGGTGTATACTATATATTTGCATATTAATACCTATCATATATATGAAAAAGATATGTAGGTACATATGCCTGGAGATATCTATCTATCTATCATCTATCTGTCTATGAAATAAATACAGGATAAACATTCTCCTCTCACCCTTTTCATGGCAGCAGATGAAATGGCAGGTTGGAATCCTGAGTAGCTATGATTATGCTATGTGGTTAATTTTTCCGTGACCCTTGAGTAGACCAAAACTCTGCCTCAATCTAGAGAATCACTGGAGATTATTCAAATCCCGTTGAGGGAAAATTATATCCAAGGTGCTGTGCAATACAATTTTCACACATGTTATTTCATTTAATCCTCACATTAAGTCTGTGAGGAGGAAAAAATGTTGTGAAAGACAGACTGCACCAGTTAATTAAGAAGATGATTTCATTAAGGCTATTTGCAATGGGGAGAATGCTCATTCACGGAGTGTCTCAAAGAAAAGGAAGGGGCATGGGGTTTCACAGGGGCAGGTAAATAAGGGATCTGTTAGTGAGTCTTGTGGGAGTCAGGGGTGAGTGTTATCTGAGGACATAGGGGAGCAGCATGGCCCTTTGAGGTTATCCATTCTGGGGAACACAAAATTGTGGTGGGATTTTTCAATTGTTGGGAACACAGGGCTCAGATCAAGTTCAATGTTATTGACATCATCCTGATGTTGTGTTATTTTGATCATCTTGAGCAAAATAAAGATAATTGGAGAGGTCAAGTAACTTGTCCAACATCCCATGGCTAGTTTGAAATGGAGCAGTCTCAGAACACCACCCTGTCTGGCCCTGGAGCTGCAATTTTGGTACAGATGTGATGGCCTTTCTCTCATTCACTGATTCATTCAACTAATAGTCATTGAGAGGCTTCTATGTGCCAGGAACCGTTGTAGATGCTGGGTGAGCTTCATTGAAAAGATAGCAAAGGCCCTGACTTCATGACCCCTTTGAGTGGGGTAGGCAGACACTGAACCACTTCACATGTAAACAAAGAAGATAACTTGAGATAGGGAATAAACACCACAGAGCAAATGAAACTGAGTGACGTGTTGGGGAGTGACTCTGGGTCACTCCATGAAATCCTGAATGGTCTCCTGATGGTGCAGCCAGGGTGTGGACGTGGGAGATGGGTCTAGCAAGAGGAAACATCAGATGCAAAGACCCTGGGGTGTGAGCTTGACTTGTCTGAGCAACAAGTGGATGATACTGACACAGCGTGGGTGAGGGAAGAGGAGCAAGACCCAGGCCAGAAATCTGGGAAAGTACCATGGCAGAAAGAACCCTGTAGGTCCTTGGATTTTATTCTAAGTACAGTGGAGAAACCTATTGGCAAAACAGCAGAAACTACTGGACAGTGTTGGGAGAACCTTCAGTTTGTGAGCATTGGTGAATGGCCAGGGAAGGGAGCCTCTGGCCCTTCCGCAGTTGGGCAAGCCTGTCACCCACATGTGGTCTCTGGCCCTGGTTATATATCCTGCTGACTATCAGGACAGAAAGCATAGTGATCTTCTCTGCCCGTGAACTGGGGCCAACAGTCTGCCTCCTGTGCTGGACCCTCATCAGCTTGCTGACCTTCTGACTCCTGTGTCACACTGAGAAAGGTCAGGGGTGGTTGCTCTATCACCCACTATCTTCACTTTCTCTCTGTGGCAGGTAGAGCAGAGATGACAACCCAGCTGCTCCCTTAGAGATGAGGACCTGGGGTTACATGGTGGGCCTAAGGCTCTGTAGCCGGTTAACGAAGGCCATTAAACTGGAAACGAGGTTTTGCGACTGCTGAGTATTCCCGTCCCCCTTTGGTTCAAGGGGCTTCAGGACAGGCTTATACAAGGTTGCCCAAGTGTGTCTTAAAACCATTAGAATAATAATAGATGGAACTAGGAGGTGCTGTGTATTCAGTGGTCTTTCAGGCCACTGCCTATGAGCTATCAGCTGTGATCTACAGGCAGCCACTGTTATCTGCTATTAGCACTGTCCTCTATTAGCAGCTATTACCACTTACCCACTATTAGCCACTATTAGCTACTATTATCACCTAGCTCCTATTATCCATTATTAGCTACTCTTATCAGCTATCTACTATTATCTACTATCAGCTCCTATTATCTTCAACCATTATCCAGTATCTTCCCTTTGTTATCTGTGATCTACTATCAGCTACTATCTATTACCGGCTATGTTCTACAACCTATCAGCTGCTTTTTATCCTCCATTCTCTATAGTTACCTACTGTCCAGCAGCTACTGTCTACTATTTAACATCCATCAGCTGTTATCCAGCCGTCATCTTTCCTTTCTACCTAAGCTCACACAGAATAGTAGCCATTAGAAATTGACAGCCAGAACTTTGCCTACAGATGTCCCTCTGGGATGAGAGCCCCATTGCTGCCTCTGTAAGTTTGGAGGGGTGCTGTCTGTGTGGCTTCCTTCATATGCACAGCTAGGACCCTCTCTCTCCTTCCCAACATCCCTGCCTCATGCAACCATGAGCCTCTTGACTATTACATGACAGATTTAGGGGAAGCTTTGACAGAAAGAATCCAAGGTCCACTTTTGGATCTGGAAGCTGAGCATACCTTTGATCAAACACATTTGATTTGTCCAATTAAATCCTCATAAGGTAGGACGTCTGCTCTCACAAGAATAAGAACCCAGAAAGATGTCCATGGGCAAATCCTCAATGGAGGTCATCAACATGACCTAGGTGTATCCAAGTAGACAGGCTTGGACAGTTTGCTGAAAGCCAGCACAAACGATACTGAGGGCAAGAAGAAAGCTCTGCTCTCGTGGGGAACCTGATGGTTCAAAAGAAGCTGGGGTGGCATTGTTCCTGGCGGCCTCGGTGCTAGCTGACCACTGGCCACAGTTGCATGGGGCAGATGGTAGTGTGGAAAGCTCTGAGCTTGCTGCTGTTCATTCTAAAGTACTTGCTTCAACTGCTTGCAGCGTGACCCTGTGTGAGTTGTTTAACTTCAGGAATTTCACACAGGTGAAATAGGTTGCCAGGAGAAACATTCTGGGCATGTGGAAGAGTTAGAGTAGTGGGGGGCTCACCAGAGCTCACTAGACCAGAGGGACCCCTCTTAAGGAGGACAAAGCTGGGGAGAGACCCATCAAATGTCATAGCTGGAAAGGTCATTAGAAAACATCTTGATGTTCTAGATGAGGTTTTCAAACCATGGGTCATGACACATTAGGCTAGTGAAGTCAATTAATGTAATAGCATTAAAATAAACAAACAAATGGAATAGATAGAATAAGCTTTGTTTTGTGGGAAAAAAGATATTTACATGTGAACTGAGTAATAAGAAAAAATGTATTTCTTACTGGGAGTCATGGTGACATAAATTCAAAAACTACCAACATGGTCCAATTTTGTAATTTGGAGCTCAAGGCCCAGAGAGGTTAAGCACTGAAGCAGGACAAGATGATGCCTAAAAAAGGACTAGGCAGCTATGCTGAAGACAGGACCTGTGCCCCCCCAACCCCCAGGGGAAGGGGACATTTTGAGAGCATTGAGTTAGGAACTCGCTCACTGAAAGAGGGAGGACGAGGTCAGGAGGATTTTAAATGATGAAATCAGAGACACCAGGACCACCGAGATGGCAAAAGGGGGGGGGGGTCTGGAGGGTTCCCTGTACTCTTGGGAACCAGGCAGCACTGTGGTTTACCTGAGGCTCCAGACAGTGAGCTCAGCCCCCATCCTGGCCCTGGGGCTTCCAGTCTCCTGGCATCTATGGGCAGCTTTGGGGCCAGCAGGGGTCTAGAGCCACGCAGACCTGGGGCTCAGTTCCTGCACCTGTACTTTCAGACGGAGTCCGACATGCCATGTAACTCGTAATCCATAAACCTCAGTTTCTCCATATGTAAGTGGAAATACCTACCTTTTTTTTTTTTTAAAGAATTTACTGAAATAATCTTAAGAAGAGTACTTGGCACTTGACTGTTCTATACATGCCCTGGGGTCACCTCCCTTGCCTCCCACACTCAGCGCCTCTTGCTTCACAAAGGCCTCCATATCCGTGATCTCACTGGCTCAGTCAGCAAAGGTGGTTTTTACACAAATAAGTCAGTAAAACAAATACATTTAGTATTTCCATGTATGCAGGCAAAAAGCTCATTGTCCCTCAGTAATACATTGATCCAGCAATCCAGCAGAGAGACTCAGAAGCTTCTTTCATAGAAGCCCTCAAACTCTTAGGCTCAAGCCATCCTCCTGCCTCAGCCTCCCCAATAGCTAGGACTACAGGCACTCACTCTTGGGTCATCCTCCCAAAGCTCTGAGGTTGGGCAGAAGTGGCAGCCCAGTTTGGGGTGGCTGGTGTCCCTCCACTCCCTTCCCCCATCTACTTGTACTGAACCCACTGACCAGGCAGCTCCACTTCCCTTCTTATCTTACGGACCTAAGATGAATCTGGCTGGGAAGCCCATTAATGAGAAACATGATCTAAACCTGGAAAGGCTTGACTGCTCTGGGGGAAAATATTGTTTTTTCCACATTTTAAAAAAGTGCTTCTATTATCTCCCTCAAGATAAATTCCAGCTATTTACTCACAGTTTCCTCTATGAAAAAAACATATGCATTCCCTCGGGGTGTCTTTCTTGCTTGATAACCTCATAACCAGATTGTAGACGCATATATATCAAGGTGCTTGTTACAGCCCCTTCTCTCAGGTGTGAAGACAGATGGATGGCGATGAGCTTCATGTGTTCAGAATACAGGCAGCCTAGGTCCTGGCTTTTAAGACAGGCTGATTCCTGCATGAGTTCCCTGCCTGTTTGGGGGATGCCCTTCATTACACAGTGACGGCACCCCTATATCCCGGCCTGGGAGCCAAGCCCTTTTAGAACTAGGCCAGCCTCGAAGCCTGGAGTTTCTTCTTTGAACCCACCTGGGACAGACTGCAGATACAGGTTACTATGGCTTTACCCACCGACTAGCCCTGGTTTTATGCAATTTGTCCCATTGTCCTCCGAATATATTTGTGTGTGCCCTATTTTTGGGTTGGGAATCCTGGATATTGTAGTCATATCCTTTTGCCAGATTCACTCCCCAGTCTCATCCGTCTCAGTGAGCTCTCCCCCCAAAGAGACTCCTTTCTCTCTCTGGGAAGCTCTGACTAATCTTACCCAACGTTATAGGCTACAGAAATAAAATCAGATTCTATATTTAACCCGTGCAACTAGTTCTCTATGAATGTGAGTTCTCAAAGCTCAGGCTGCTGAGGTTGAAGATGCGCCTTCTGCCTCCAGGAGGGCGTCACCTGACAGGTCTGACAAGTCTGCAAGGCGAAGCTCTGCTCGTTCAACTCCTCCTCTGTAGCTTTATTGAAGTCTAATCTACGTACTATAAAAGTCGCTCATTTGGGGTATACAATTCAATGATTTTTAGTATTTTTTTTTTACAGAGTTTTGCAAATATCACCACAATCTAACTTTAGACCATTTTATTACCCCATAAAGAAACTCAGGCATCAATTCCCAGACACCCCCACCCCCACCAAACACCATAAATACCCCTGCCCAGCTCCAGGCAACCACCAATCTACTCTCTGGCTCTGTTGATTTGCCTATTTTGGACTTTTCATTTAAATAGAATCATATAATATGTGGTTCTTTGTGACCGGCTTCTGTCACTTAGAATGATGTTTTCTTTTCTTCTCTTTTCTTTTCTTTTTTTTTTTTTTTTTTGAGACAGAGTCTCACTCTGCTGCCCTGGGTAGTGTGCTGTGGTGTCATAGCTCATGGCAACCTCAAACTCTTGGGTTCAAGCTACCCTCCTGCCTCAGCCTTCCAAATAGCTAAGACTATAGGCATTCACCACAATGCCTGGCTCGTTTTCTATTTTTAGTAGAGACCAGGTCTTAATCTTGCTCAGGGTGGTCTAGAACCCCTGTGCTCAAACAATCCAGCTGCCTCGGTTTCCCAAAGTGCTAGGATTATAGGTGTGAGCCACCATGACTGGCCTACAATGATGTTATCAAGATTCATCTATATTAGTACTTTGTTCCTTATTATTATTATTTCTTCTATCTACTCACCAGTTGATAAACTAGGGCATTATATATACTTTTTGGCTTTAATAAATAATGCTGCTATAAATATTCACATACAGGTCTTCATGTGGACATAGGTGGGCTACTATCTAGGAGTGGCCTTGATGGGTCACATGTTAGTATACTCCAGACAGTAGAACCTCCATGGTTGACCACTCCCTACAAGGACCACCTCCTTCAGTTGACCTAATTTTTAAACCCGGACATGTACCACATGTACTCAATGGAAGCTCCTTATGTTGACCACCTCTGTATATTGACCAATTTGTTCCAAGTCCCTTGGGTCATCAACTTACAGAGGTTGTACTGTATTTATATTTATTACACAGTTTACATTTAACACTTTAAGGAGGTGCCAAGCTATTTTCCCCGGTGGCTGCACTATTTTAATTCCATCAGAACCATGTGGGCATTCCAGTGTCTTCACCTCATCACCGCTGCTTGCTACTCTGTCTTTTTGATGATGTCAGTCTAGAGAGAGTAGTGTAGTATCTCACTGTGGTTTTGATTTGCATTCCTCTGTGGCTAATGCTGAGCATTTTTCTTGTGCTTATTGGCTTTTCATGTGTCTTCATTGGTGAAATGGCCATTCAAACCTTTTGCCCACTTTTATATTGGATTGTTTGATTTATTATTGAATTGTAAGATGTTTTTAAATATTTAGTGTGTTTATTTTATATTGCTGCTGTGACAAATTGCCACACACATGTAGTGGCTTAAAATAATGCAATTTGGTTATCTTATAGTTTGGTAGGTCAGAAGTTCAACATGGGTCTCACTGAGCTGTTGGCAGGTTCTAGGGTAGAATCTGTTTCCGTGCCTTTTCAAGCTTCTAGAGGTCGTCTGTGTTCCTCCAGCTTCATAGCTAGGAGGGTGGCGTCTCTCTGACTCGGCTTCTGTGTTCGCATAATATTCTGGCCATAACCTGCAAAAATTCTCCGATTTTAAGGATTCGTGTGATTAGATTGGGCCCAGCTGGATAATCCAGAATAATGTCCCCATCTCAAGGTCTTTCTTTAATCACATATGCAAAGTTCTTTTTGCCACATAAGGTAATATATATGTAATTTATAGCAAGTAGAGCCTGGAAATCTTTGGAGGGGGTCATATTCTATCACATGTGGACACAAGTCCCTTGTCATACATATTATTTATAATCACATGCCATACACATGATTATATACTTATTATATAAATACCAAAGATTTATTCCTATGTTTTAATTTTTTTTTTTTTTTTTTTTTTTTTTAGACAGAGTCTAAAGCTGTTGCCCTTGGTAGAGTGTCGTGGTGTCACAGCTCACAGCAACCTCAAACTCTTGGGCTTAAGTGATTCTCTTGCCTCAGCCTCCAAGTAGCTGGGACTACAGGTGTCCGCCACAGCACCAGGATATTTCAAGTTGTAGATGTCATTGTGGTTTGGCAGGTCTGGGCTGGATTTGAACCCACAAGCTCTGGTGTATGTGGCTGGCACCCTAGCCCCTTGAGCTACAAGCGCTGAGCCAATTCCTGCGTTTTCTTATAAGAATTTTATAGTTTTAGTTCTCACATTTAGACCTATGATTAATTTGGGGCAATTTTTTGTGTATGGTGTAAGTTAAGGGTAGAGAGTCATCCTTTTATACGTAGATGTCCAATTGTCCAGCATCATTTGTTGATGAGACTATTCTTTTTCTCACTGAATTATCTTGGCACCTTTGCCAAAATTAATTGGCAATAAATATAGAGGCTGATTTCTGGACTCTCAACTCTATTCCAATGAGTCTATATGTATATCTTTATGTCTGTAACACACCATCTTGATTGTGGTAGCCATGTAGTAAGCTTTAAAATCAGTCAGTATAAATTAAAAAAAAAAAAAATCAGTATAAACACTCCAACTTTGTTTTTCTTTTACAAGAAGGATTTGGGTATTCTGAGTTCTCTGGATTTCCATATGAATTAGATACATTGTGTCCCTGGTACGTTTGTCTGTCACTCATAGAGAATAATTTTGGATATTGTCCATCACCAAACACATGAAAGTTTTCCAGGGAATAGGAGGGAAGACTCTGAAGACCTTTAGTACAGTAAATCCTTACTCAACATTGTCAGAGGTTATTGGAAATTGATTTTAAACAAAGGGTCGTACAGTGGTCTTCACACAATGCTGGTTCATTATAATGTTGGTGAGGAAAAAAATTGGATTTGTCACATGTTGTTTTACTTAAAGCTGCAGCTTCCGGGAGCCTATCGACGACATTAAGTGAGGACTTGCTGTAATGTGTTTATTGCCTGGCAAAGTGGAGGTCCATCTGAGAGGTGAAGATGAAGCAGCTCAAGGTTAAGGCTCGGCCCTCTCATCCTAGGCCCCTCTTTCCCAGCCCTAACTGAGGAACTGTGGTCTCCCTGCCTATTCCTTTGCTTTATTTTTTATTATTATTAATTTTGGGGGCAGTTTTTGGCCGGGGCTGGGTTTGAAACCACAACCTCCGGCATATGGGGCTGGCGCCCTACCCCTTTGAGCCACAGGCGCCGCCCCCTTTGCTTTATTTTGAACAATACATTCTGTCTACCATTGATCATACTTGGGGCTGGTTTCATTCACACACTGACTTATATGCAAGACATTTCCTTAATGCTTGGAATACAGCATTTATTTTGGGGAGTGGTAGGAAAGTAGACATGTATTTTAGAGAAGCCACTGTGTTCTGTAGAGGCAATCATCTGGTAGGTCCTGCAGCTGATCAGTCTATTTGTTTTATCCCACCAACTACTGAACAAAGCAGGAGAATTTATCTTTGAGGGTCTGGACACTTCTATTTCCAAGCAACCAGCCCTGGCCTCAATGAACTATGTTTTCTCTAGTCCTCAATGGGTTATACTTTGTGACAACTGGAAACCCAAGACTGGGGTAAGGATGTGTCTGTAAGTGTTCTTGATGACAGGGAGTGAGATATCTGTGGCTTAGACAATACTTAACAGGTGTGCTTGGGAAATACCTGGGGGATTAGATTTCTCCTGGGTCCTGATCTGTCATCTGTTGGATTTCTTACTTTCTGTCTCTCAAATCATGAAATTGAGCTGAAGGCAGAGAACGTGGCTTTTCCCAGTCTGTGAGCCTAATTAGGACTTGCCAGACCATGGGCAATTATATTGCAGACCACTAGCTAAAAGGTCTTCTCTTAGCAAATCTGTATTTTCTTTGCTGGCTGTTTTCAGATGGACCCGTGTTAAGCCTTACCAAAATTGTAAAGTAGCCTTCACCCTCTAATATCTTGAATTTTTCCTATAGAGTCTAGGATGCTGAAAACATGGCAAACATATGGTATGATTCTTAAGATAAATAAAGCCATAGTTTCATTAGCTGTTTGCTACATCAGAACAAGTATTGCCAGCCTCCTGGCCCAGGGCAGTGGAGCCTTCATTGCTTTCCCCTTTATCTCATTCAATTGCTGAAATCATATTCTATGTGGGTTGCAAGTAATGGAAAATGCAAGTTGAAGCAACTTAATCAATAAAGAAGATTTATTGCTTACATAATTGGGAAGTCTAGAGGTAATATGGGACTTCAGGCATGGCTTGATCCAGGAGCTCAACACTAGTTCTAAAACTTTTCCATTTTTCGATTCACTGGCCATGGTGTTGGGCTTCCCCAGAAATCTAGATTCCTAGATTCCCCATGTCTGGAGAACTTTAAAAACTAGTGATGCCTGAATCCTATCCACAGAGATTCTGGGCTATTCTAACATTAAGATTCAAGACTGAGCTGAAAAGTGCAAAAAAGTATACAAAATATAATTCTAAAGGAACTAGTACTGAAAGAAAATTAAAACAATTTGGCACTTACTATGTTTCATCAAATCGAAGATGGTGTTGATTGAAACACGCACCATTATTTTATATACTACCAAAGAAGTAAAAAAAAAAAAGTTTTCTATTAAACTACAACCCTCTACTAATTATTATCTGTAGTCTGTCTTAATGGATAAAATATGGAAAAAAAGTATGTCTCTGAACCCATGAAATAAGGTATATAAAGAAGGGAAAAATACCCTTTAAAGTAGTCACTTTGGGAGGAGTAATTTTATACACATTTCCTTGAAGTTACTTCCTCGGAAACACCTGTGGAGTGTTTTTCCTTTGCTTTAGAATCCATTTTCTATTTTTACAAGAAAATCATAGTGTGTTGGAGCTGGAGAACACATTATAGACCAACCAACCCCTGGATCGATTTAATTATAGTTACACCTTGTTTTAGACTAAAAATGGTATTTCCCAGCCTTAATCTCCCACTCTATTCACCATTCTTGGCTCTGGGATAGCTTTGGGCTGTTTCCAACAATCAAATCCACCTTCCTGGGTTGAAGATTTGCCACCAATGAGGCTATTTAAAGTCATATGCAACAGGTCCTTCTGGCAGGTCCTAGAATGGGAGCTGAGTAATAGGGTAAGTAATAAAAACACTTTTGGAATAAGCCCTTATTCTCACTGAGATGTTTATGTGCTGCTGGGTCAAAATCAGTCACATGGCTGAACGTTGTTCCACAAAGTGACTGGGACTCAGGGCACCACCTGGGCACTCTCTAAATGACACGCATATCATGCCCACCCCTACTTATGGGCTCCTCAAATATGGGGAACCCGGTAGAGACTGGAGGGGAAAACCTCTCGTGTATGAGATAGTTTGCAATCCCATCAGAGGAAAACCAGCAAGGATTCCTTTTTATACTTGGCAGAGAGAGAAATTAAGACCCCAGGAGAGTAAATGGTTGAGCCAAGGTCATGGTAAGTTGGAAGTGAGCCCAAGGCAGCACTGGGGTTCTTGCCTCCCAGCTGGCCTGTGCTACCACCTCCCCTCTCTATGGCTCATAGAATTTATGTGGCTCAGGGTTAAAGGAGGTTCTTTGCCTAGAAATCAGGCAACAGGCCAAGGGAGGCGGTTGGTCTTCCAAACTTTAGCACAGGGGGCCAGGGCTCACACAGCACGCTGACCTGCAGCCTGTCCATGGCTCCAGTAGGGAGCACGGATCCAGGACCAAAGGCAAATACAGGCCTAACCCTGGGGTCTCCAGAGGTCACTCAAATCATATGTTCTTTTCCATTTGTAATACAGGTAAGGTGATGAACTTGGCAATGATGGATTATGAGGGTGGGAGGGGAGTGGCAGATAAACCAGTAATTTATGCAAAAATGGGCAAGGGGAGCTCTCATGAAAATGTTCCCAATCACGTGGGAAGCTAAGGGGAAGAGCAGATCTCAGAGCAGCAACTGATCTTGGGCTTGAGAGCCTCTTCACTCCTGTCCCCATAACCAGCAGTGCCCTCTGGCTGGCTCTTCCCTTCTCTCACCTGGGCTCCCCTCTTCACCTCCCCGCAGCTCCTTCATCATCATCATCCTTTTCTTCATCACATAAGGACATAGCTTAAAATTTGTAATAGGCACTTTCATTTGCATTTCCAACGAGCTCCCCGGTGATGACTGTTGCTGCTACATTGGGGACCAGGCTTTGAGGGGCCTTGGTCTAGGGCAGTGGTTCTCAAAGTGTGATCTTCAGACCACCAGCGGAAGCATCATCTGGGAACGGTTAAAAATGCACATTATGAATCAGAAATTCTAAGGCCAGGGCCCAGCAATCTGTTCTTACACGACCTCCAGTTTGTTCTGATATAAGCCGAGTGGTTCTTGAAGCCACTGAGTAAGTATTTTTCAGGCCTGGCTAAAGCTCAGAGTCACATGATAAGTTTAAAAAAATACTGGTGGCCCCACCAATAACGCAGGGTCCCTGGGCTTGCTTGGGTAAGTTGGTAAAACTTTTAAAAAGCTTTCCAACTGATCCTGCTGAACAATGAAGGTTGAAACTCAGGGATCTAAAGGTTGGGAAGCTCAGAGGCTAACAGGTTCAGAGAAGAAAAGTGGCTTGTTGGGGCCACACAGCTGGTGTGGCTTTCCGACACCTTTGTTCCCTCCCCCTGAGGTTGCTAGTGTTTCTGGCACACGCAGGCTCTGCTCCTAGAATCCCCGTGAGCCCTTGTTCCACCTTCATTTATGCCTTCAGAGTGCTGAGCTCCACTGTGTGTCTGTCAGGTGGAGCCCAGCCTTGCTGTGAGCACAGGGCCTGCTTTCCCAAACTCCGTGCTTTTCAGCTGTGCCTACCCACTGGTAGGTTATGCCCTGAAGAAGGGCATTATCTTTGCTGGGACATCATTCCTTTTCCTGGCTGCCCTGAACCTAAAAGCGAGGCCCTGGGAAGTGGAAGCTTTTGGAGGAGATGCATTGACTATTCATTTCTAAGTTCTTTATAGCCAGCTCTGCCTCTGAGGGCCAGGTTGAGGCAGCCTCCTCATGTGTCTGATGGAGCCTCTGTGGCAGGCATAGGCCCACTCCGATGAGCTCTTGCTCTCACCTGCCTTCGGTGTCTTCCCCGCCTCCTTATAGCTTCTCTCTTGCTCAGCATCACCTGTCTCAGCAGACCTTCCATAGGGCCTAGCAGACCTTCCACAGGGCCTAGCAGACCTTCCGCAAGTCAGCCACAGGCAGGGGGTAGAATTGGGAGACAAGACGTGTGATTCCTGGAGAGGCAACTCCCCATCATCTGAAGTTAGCCCCCAAAGCCAAAGCACTCCCAAATGGATTCTGGGGGACTTAAAATGAATTATATCATTTGGGGGGAGTATTTTTCCCCAAATCATAGCCAGTTAGGCTTCTTAATTACCTTGAATTTAGTCTAAAATTAAAATAGCTTCACTGAACTTGCCCAGGGGTGGGGTGGTGGCGGATGGGCATGACAAAGGATGGAGGGTCGCCAATGCATATGTGCTGCGGGTCACGGCAGTGAATGAGTCGTGCACAACCCACCCAGTCAGTCCTAGACTTGAAGTGTGTGTGTGTGTGTGGGGGGGGGGGCAGGCTGGAGCGTCAGGGGGTGATTTCTTGGTCTGTCTACCTGCTCCTCACTCATGTTTGGTGCCTGTGCCATGAAGGCAGCTGGTTTCCTGGCACCTGCTGCTTGGCAGATGGGCCTTGACCTTTGTAGCAACTAGCGTGGTGCTAGGTAAACAAGACCCCCTGCCCCTTACATGCTCCTGTTCCTGCTGCCAGAGAGTTCTATTTTTAACAGGTTTGGGCTGAGGAGATAGGGGGAGTTGATGGTGGGGGCAGACTAAAAGGCCCTTGCTGAATGGCGGAGAGGCAGATGGTGAGTAGGAACATAGCTTCTCGCCCCAGCCAGATATGGTCCATCCACAGGAACCAAGGAGCCCCTCCCCACTCTAACCATGCAGCTCTGAGAATGTAGTGGGGTGGCTGAGGTTGGCAGAAGGGAGGGGGAGATGACTCCGATCAGTTTCACAGGCACTGATCCTGTGATTGTGAGAAGTGAGAGCTGGACACCTCCTGATGGTAGGGCCCAGCTGCAAGCCACAGGCCAAGCCCTATCCCAGGCCCCTATTAGTCTGATGGATGGCTCCTATGCTGCTAATGTGGTTAGGGCAGGCAGTGGCCTGGGGGCCTGGGAGCTCAGAGACCGGCCAGTACAGGTCCTGCTGTAATCACATTTGCCTGTACACAGAAGAGGCCCACATTTCCCACCCAGAAGCCCAGAGGACATTACTTAAAGTCATTTAGAAATATTTTTTGTATCAAGGTTTTCTTACCCTATTATTATTATTATTATTATTCTTTTAAACAATCAGTTTAGTGCCCAGGGCACTAAACAGAAAGGAGTGCCTGGTGATAAAGCACCAGGTCTCTCTCTTCCATTTCCAGGGCCTGAATGGCTGCTCTGTTTTTGTTGTTGCTAACACAATTTAAGGGCTGCACCCCATCCATCCCTAGAGTGGACAGGACTCTAGGGAAAATACATTCCAAGGGCACAGGCACAACTTAACTCTGGAATTCTGAGTCCAAATTCAGTTGTTTTTTACTCTAAGACCAGACCAGGGCATCTTCTCTCATTCATTTATCCAAGTGTTTATTCATTCACCATTTACTCACCGTCTTTTAGGTTCTAAGTTCTGGAGACAGAGAGAAGAAAACCCACCCAGGGCCAAACTCTCATCATCTTGCAGATCATCACCACATCCTTCTGGCCAATATGCTTCCTCCCTCACACTTCCACACTCTAGATCTAACTGCTAGCCAGGATGAGCTGGCCGTGTCTCAATGCTCTGCTTAAAAACATTCAGTGTGTGTGTTTTAAATTGCATTGAGAATAAGAAGCAGAGCCTGAACGAGGCTCCCTCTGACCTGTTGGACGTCACTCTTACTGCTCTCTCCCTTGCTCTGTCTGACCAGCACACTGGCGTCCACGCTTTCCCATATCCTGCCAGGCATGCTCCCAACCCAGGACCTTGCTGTTTGCTGTTCTTTTCTGCCGGGAGCAGACACCTGCATTGGCTTGCTCCCTCGCCAACTGCAGATCTATGTGAAAATGTCATCTTCCCAAAAAGCCTTTCTCTGACCACCCCATTCAAAACACCAGATTTCCTTCCAGGTTCCTTATTCTCTTTTCCGCTTTATTTTTACCTATTACGCTTATCCCCATCTGATACCCTATATGCCTTGCTTCTTTGTTTATTATCTTTGTGGACCATGGAAACATAAGCTCCACGAGGGATGGGATCTTTTGGTTGTCTCTTATACATTCTGCTGCACCCCAAACACCCACAAATGTGTCTGGAATATATGTTTAATCTAAGCTCAAAAAACAACAGTTATAGAATTATAAATTCTTTACTCAGCTCTCTACCACTGTGGCTTGTGAAAAGATGGTACCAGAGGAGACTTGTTTTGAGGGATCCTCAAGAGATAGAATTAGTATCATCTGGGAGGGAATAAGTTCAGGAAGAGAAATACTGCCCTGTGTTCACTCATTCATTGTGAATAAAGTTAATCTTTATTAACTATACAAGATTCCCAAATAAAATTAAAAATAACTTGTTCCTCTATCTAGTCAATAAATATTTATTGAATGTCTGTTAATTTACTAGTACTCTAGGCACTAATGATCCATCAGGGAATAAAAGAGATGTGGTCTCTGTTCTCATGAGGTTTATGGTGTAATGTGGGAGGCAGACATTGAACAACTTAGTCTACAAATAACTTTTACATTACAATCTATAACACAGTCTCTGAAAGAAAAGTAGACAGTGCTATGAGAAGCCGACAGCTAGGGAAATTGACCTAGTCTGGGGGTTAGAAGAAATAAGAAAAAGCTTTTTTAGAGTCAGAGATATCTAAAATTGAAAGAGGCTGCTTTGCAGCTGAGTGTCTTTTGACTGTGTGTGTCTGGGGCGGTTTAAGTGGAGGCTGGAAGACCCTTGATGGAGATGTAAAATGCATTAAGCAAGCATTGGGTAGGTGGACGGGGAACTTGCTATTTAAAAAATCTAGAAATTAAGTTGAATTTCCTGATCATATATGGAAAAGACAGCTTCAAGTTCCCTCTTGGAAGTGAATTAATTCTGTTATTATTTTTGTGGGCCTAAATTACCACTTATAACTATGTGGTGTCTCATTTCAACTGAGTGTGCAGTAATCTAGTCTAGAAACTATGGGTGTTCTTAGGAATCCCAGACCCTAATAATAATACCCCTTTATCTCTGTGCTTTTGGCAAATTCACTGCTATGCTCTCCTATCCTAACCTCCTTTGAGACTAACAATGATCTTAGTGAACAAGGTTGGCCAGAAACGATTGTCCAAAGTTTATAGTGGAGAAACTAAAGCTCAGAGAGGGTAACATACTGAACTTCATAAACCATGGTTTTCTGATTAAAGGTAAATCTGTTTGTTTTCTTGGTTATATAGGTTAACTATTGCCAAAATAATGCTATGTAACAAATCAGCTCTCAGATTCAGTGGCTTAAAACAATGATTGATTACTATTCATGGTTTTGAAGGTCAGCTGAGATACAGCTTATCTACAGTGAGCTCGGCTGGCTGGCTGGCTTCATTTCTCACTTCAGACCTGTAAGTAGCTGGGGTGGCTCTGCCCCATATGACTCTCAGCCTCGTCTCAGGTCCCTGGCTGTCTATGGTATGTTCTTTCTTTCTTTCTTTTTTTTTTTTTTTTTTTTTCCTTTATGAGACAGAGTCTCACCTGTCACCCTGAGTTGAGTGCTATGGTGTCATAGCTCAGCAACCTTAATCTCTTGGGCTCAAGTGATTCTCCTGCCTCAGCCTGCTGAGTAGCTGGGACTACAGGTACCCACCACAATGCCTGGCTAGTTTTTCTATTTTTAGCAGAGATGGGGTCTCGCTCCTGCTCAGGCTGGTCTCAAACTTCTGAGAAGGCTATCTGCCTTCCTCAGCCTCCCAGAGTGTTAGGATTATAGGTGGGAGCTACCAGCATGTTCTTTTGATAATGAAGCCAGAGGTGCAAGATCTCTGAAAGTTTACACTTACTACTGACCCAGAGTCACCACTTTTTCATTATATGCCCAAAGAAACTCACATCTGTAAACCCAACGTCAAGAGGAGAAAAAATATATTCTATTATTTCAATAGGAAGAATTTCAGGGACACATGATAAAGGGTGTGTGATTAGAGAGAAGGGTGAAAAATGGGGACAAAAAATGTTCTCCACCATGCTTAATTTGTTCTTTTGTTCACTAATCTACTTCTTCACTTAGGTCTGAACAATGGACCTGGCATTCTGCAAGATTTTGAGGATACAAAGGTAAAAAATGTAATCTTCATGAACAGGCAGTTTCTACAGAGTACTAGATTTGCTATGAGAGAAGCAAGGACTCTTGAGAACAGATACTTTCAAGAACAACAACAACAAAAAGGAGCCAAAAGATGAATCACAGAGGAACAAAACCACAGCTGAAAAAATTCTGGGGTTCGAACCACTCATACTTTAGCCAATGAATCCAGGTATAACAGGCATTTAAACTTGATAATCAATCGCAACATCCTGCCCATTTGTGTTGTTATTCCTGTTTTTCTTTCACTTTTATATAAAAAAAAAAATCTTGGAAAAACTTGTGTTAATTTTAAAGCAAAGTGTGGGGAGGAAGATGAGTGTGGCATCACTTATCCAAGTACTATTTAGCAATGGATTTGGAAGGAAAGAATGTGTCTGAGAAGCAGCAGAGACTAGAGAGGCAGAGCAGTTCCTGGGGCCTGTAGAAGAATAGCATAGTAATAATGAATACTACCATTCATTGAGCTCTTTGTGCCAGGTATGATGCTAAGTGCTTTGCACGCAGTGAGTACTATTAATCCTATTTTAAAGATGAATGGAGTGAGTTTCAGAGTGGAGCAAGACGGTCCAATTCCCTGGATGAATGGCGAGCAGAAAAACGATGACCAGCAGTAGCCTCCCCGGTCAGCACCATGGACAGCAGATGAGATTCTCTGCAGGGGGACCTTCCACAAGCAGAATAGTGGAAATGTTTTTGAGTGACTTATTTAGGACAGATCCATCCTTCCCCCACCCCCCAAATGATTTTTGATCACTAGGGGGCACTAGGGGGCTACTTTTGTTGTTGTTAAGGACTTGATAGGTGTGTTGGGTGGGGATTGGGCAGTGGGGGGAGTTTGGGGCATAAAAGTTTGGAGACGGGATCTGGGAGAGAGCCCCATTCTTCCTTATAATAAAGTATCAGTAAGAGATTTGGAAGCTAAGTTAGAGAATGAGAAATTCCCAAGAAAGGGGTCCCCAGTGGGAGCAAGGAAGAAAGGGGACTTGGGGTAAAAAGAGAGAAAACTACAGACATGTTACAAGAAAATTCCAATGGGGCATGTAAAGCAAATATCTATCTCCCTTGCCAAGTGCTCAGTAAATCCAACACTGCTGACTTACGTGAGACTGGGTTTGAGAGCTTGAAGAAGAGGCTGAAAAGAACAGTGAGAGCTGTATCCTATGTGTGAACACACGCAAATTAGCACTGACTGGCTGGTTTCTTCCCAGTGCACGGTAGCCCAGAGCTTCTAGACTTTTGACTCTTGTGATTCCGCTTGGTCTCCCCAGTCACTCTATCATCTTCAGAGGGCAGGTGTGATGCCTCCTCTGCCTTTCTCCCCCCACCCATGGACTGGAATATCGGCGGGAACATATAACTACTCAGGGCACACTCAAGACTTTGTTCCCTCTGAGTCTCATTCAGAAAGGACTTGTGGGTTTTCCTCTGCCCACAGAAATGAGAGTTCTCAGGGTGTCCAAGTCACTGGAAATCTTTAAGTATTTTTTACTATAAGTGTACTATAATCAGACCATGGATTTAAAATTCAGGCTAAGAAATTGTGCTCACAAATGCTTTTAGGATCAATACAGGAATATACTCACACCCAGAGCTGACCTGCCTTCTCTAGCTCACAAGCAAACTCTCAATCTACCAACAATTTCACCTCGCTGGGGCTATGTGGGATGCACATGGAAGTCTGAGTGTGGATTCTCCCCTTCCCATGGCCAAGTTCTCCTTCATCGCAATCAGAGTCCTTAAGGAACAACTGATCAAAAAGCTTGCACACCTCCTGTGGCATCTTTTTATGTAAGTCTGGAAGTGTCTAAAACTGTTGGGAGTGAGGTGGTAGTGATGGGGTGTTCTCAGAGTCAGGTCTGGAACCGCCCTGAACATGTGTCACAGAAACTATTGTGAGCAATGGCTAAGGTAGTTGAAACCTGCAATGGGTATTTTGTTGGTAAAACAGATTTTTGTGACTGGCCAAGGAATGTGGCCCCAATTGTGGTAGACATTGTGGAGAAACTACTGGCTTTGAATTCTGATGTACCTGAATTGAATTTTGGCCCTGCCACTTACTTTCTATGTGACCTTGGGCACATCACACTATCTCTCTGAGCCTCAGTTTCCTCATCTGTAAAATGGGACTGGGATATGCACTGACATTTAATGAATTGTTAAGATAGGAGACAAACTCCTCCAAATCTCAGTGGCTTTAACTCAGTAAAGTTTTATTTCCCACTCACGTCACAGTCCAATATATGTCAGTATTGGAGTTTGGCTCAATGCAGTCCCTCAGGGACCTTGGATCCTTCTATTTAGCAGATGTAAGTCCCCAGAGCTTGGGAGCCTTTCACTAGATCCTCTGTGTCAGGTATACAGATAGAAGAGAAAACAAAGGAGGAAGGAAGCTTGAGCAGGAGACAGTTCTTTTTTTTTTTTTTTTTTTTTGAATCACAGGCTCACTTTGTCACCCCAGGCTAGAGAGCTATGGCATCAGCCTAGCTCACAGCAACCTCAAACTCCTGGGTTCACGTGATTCATCTGCCTCAGCCTCCTAAGAAGGGGGACTACAGGTGACTGCCACATGCCTAGCTAATTTTTCACTTTTTAGTGGAGACAAGGTCTCAGTCCTGCTCAGTTTGGTCTCCAACTCTTGGACTCAGGTGATTCTCCCACCTTGGCCTCCTGGAGTGCTCAGATTACATATGTGAGCCACCACACCTGTCTAAGAGGCTGAGAAATGACTGTGTACTTAAGAGAAAAAGGTTACTGCTACTTCTGCCTTGTGAGGTTGTAATGAGATGAAGTTATAAAGAACGAAGACAACAAAAAATGCAGGTGGTATGTCTTGATTCCATCCAGCACATAGCCGGATTCAATAAATGTTAGTTTTAGTAGCATTGTTTATGCAGGAATGTGAATTTTACATTCCAAATGAGCAACTTAGAAAGAACTTTTGAGACTCATTTCATTTGCTAGACGCATGCTGCCTTTTCTGTTTGTCCCTGACTCCCTAAGAATTCTGATTACTGGGCCATGAGGGGTTAAACTCCTCTGGCCTCCACAGATACTCAACAGCTGGGTCTCTTTCTAAGGGCCTTCAGCACTCGCCTGCCTTCGCTGCAGTAAATACATCTGGCATTCCTTATTCTGGAAATACAAGCAACCAGTCAATTGGAAAAGGCGTCTGCTGATGGTAGCATGACAAGCAATATCTGTAACTGCTTGTAATCTCCTTCAGACACCCGCTTGCTCCCATCCAGCCCCACTGAACACAGAGGGGCTCCAATTATCTCCACAGTCTTCTGTTGCTAGAAATTCAGATGAACCCTGACCTGATCCCATCCACCAGGCCCTCTGAGCCAAGGGCCTTCTTCTAGTGTTTACCCTGCCAGCACAGCAGATGACTGGGGCACAGGGAGCAGGCTTTCAGGAGGCGGGCATCTGCAGCACAGTGGAAGAGAACACAAAATTTGCATTGGGAACCGGAAGATTCAGATCTACAACTCCTGAGCTCCATGGCCTTGGAAAAGTCACTTGGCTTTCTTGCCTCAGTTTCCTCATTGGTATAATAAGCAAAGCACGTGTTTTCTTTATGCAACAGAGGATGTGGATGTTCCAATCATCTGTCTGAAACACGCCAACACACACCTACCAAGAAAGTAGCAGCATGTTCCCAGGCAGGTGGGATTGGGATACAGAAGTGAAAAGGCCGTCGTCACATCTTAGGCTGAAGGGATATGGTCTGTTCCTCATTTATGGACTGGATGTCAGTAAGTACCTCATCTCTAATTTCTCTAGTGATAGTGACCTACCCCAGACCACCATGGTAGCAGAAGGCAAGAATGTACAAGGTCACGGCCTGATAAGAACAGGTGATTCCTTCTCTCCCAGAACAGAATCATGCGGGGAACTATGGGGAGATTATTTGCCCAAGGCCAAGAGACCTCAGTCCCACATCAGTGCTGTGATGATGACAGCTCCTGACATTTGTACCACCTTTTACCTTCACAAAACCTTCTTCCAGGCAGTGTAATGTCACCTTCACTCCTCACAACAGCCTTTGAAGTTGGGCATCATGATATCCATGGCACTGAGGCTCAGAGACACTGAGTGATTTGTCTAAGGTTCCAGCATAAGACAGACAATCCCTCTCACCCATATCCTGCTTTTCTGCCTTTTCCCCCAGACACACCCAAGAAAAAGAAGGTTTTTCTTCTATAATTGGATGTGGACAGAGGCGTGCTCTCTCGTTCTCCCTGCATTAGAAAACAGGAACACTTCCCTGGTTCTCTGACTTTCTAACCGTGCCTGAAACACAGTGAAGTGACCTCTAAATCGGTGTTTTTCAATCTTTTTTTTTTTTTTTTTTTTAATCTCACGGCCACTTGAACCTATCGTTAAACTTCTGTGGCACTCTTAAATTATGTTGATCAATAAAAAGAGTAAAAAAAGAATAGACTTACTGTGCTTTGAACTGCTTTTGAAAATGATTAAATTAATGATGTTTAAAAATTTCCGCGGCACACCTAAGATGCTCTCAAGGCACACCAGTGTGCCTTAGCACATTGGTTGAAAATTATTGCCCTAAATGGTTATAAAATGGGTGTGAGGGAAGAGATTGGCAGGAAGAAGGACAAGCCTTGGGTGTTGACCAGAATCCAGAAGTAAGTGGTTGACCACCGAGGTGGTGGTGTGTGAGCCGCAGGAGGAGAAATTGTGAATGGGAAAGACAGAGCTCAAAGGGCAAGGTCTTCTCACATTCTGTTCAACATTAAGAAACGTTAAGCATGGGGTCTCCTCTTCCTAGGCAGAGAGGACCCACAGAAGCCACAGAAAAAAACTCAGAGGGACTCCTAGTAAGCAGGAGGGACTCCTAGTAAGCAGAGGGACTCCTAGTAAGCAAGAGGGACTCCTAGTAAGCAGGTCCTCTCTCTGAGGACCTCCGGGTGGGATCAAAACTCCCCTGAAATGGACCTGGGGCAGTAAGGCTGAGAAAATAGGCTGCACTGTCCTTTCTAGAAGGGCTGATCAGACTGGCTCCAGCCAAGGCAGGATAAGAGCACAGGGGGCTTCTGTTGTGGCAGGTGAGAAGCAGTTTAGAAGGTCCACCCTTAGCACACTGAGCCTCAGCAGGGCAGTGCATTGGGAAATAAATCCCTGACTCACCTCTCCTTGGGTGGGGAAGAAGTCTGGCTCTGAGAATACAGCACAGTGTGGGGCAGAGCAGGAGGAGCCTGCAGTCACTGCAAATGTAGGCAGCAGCTGCAGAGCCATCCTCTACCCTGGCAATAGGAGGATGAAGGAGTCACGGTGTGAAGACCCACCTGTACGGGCAAGTAGCACTGAGGGCAAGGGGAACAGGTGGCTGTGGTGGTTAATTTTATGTGTCAACTTGACCGGGCTAAGGGATGCCCAGATGGCAGATAAAATATGATTTCTGAGTGTGTCTGTGAGGGTATTTCTGGAAGATACTTGCATTTAAATCGGCAGATAAAGAAGACTGATCTCACCAATGTGGGTGGGCACCATCCAATCCACTCAGGGCCTAAAGAACAGGAGTGGAGGAAGGGGCCATACACCTTCAGCCTCCAGTTCTCAGACCACTGGGTTTGGGTTGGAACTACATCAGTGGCTTTTCTCTGGGCCTCCAGCTCACCACAGAAGATGGTGGGACCTCCCAGCCTCTGTAACTGCACAAACCAATTCCTCACAGTCTCTTTCTGTGCATCTATGGAGATCTATCGGCTCCTTTCTTTGGAGAACCCTGATTACCATGTACGTACAGGACTGTCTGAAGCCTGAAGAGACCAGAGGTTTCTCTGAGGGTGGCTGGATGGGAAGATAAATTTGCAGACAGGTAGTATGAGTCTGTGTGTGCGTGTGGTGGGACACTTTGTTCCTGAGCTCCCTGCAGGAGTGAGGCATTGAGAGTACCCCAACCAAGTGTGGGTTACTCATCTGCTGAGGACATGGAGCATCAGCCCCTTGACTTTGCTAAGGAAGAGACAGAGGGGAAAGCTCAACACCATGTTCCTCTGGACTTGCCTCCTCCCTGGGATGCTCTCCGGGCACGGTTGGGGGATGTTGATGGCATTGGCCCATGCACAGCCATTATGTCCTTGGGGATTCACAGCCCAGCCCATCCTCCCTGATGACCATGACCCTCTGCCGAAACCCCATCAGCAGCCAAGGCAGAAGGGGTCAGGCCCAGCGGCTGCAGACAATGGCCTTATTGGCTGCTGCTAGTGAGGGTATAAGCAAGGGATTGGATGGTATCATTCTAATTTACACGGGATTTTGTTTCTTTCCTGGTACTTAGCATGTGGATCTAGGTGATATCAAAGGCAGAGCATTATACAATAAGTAGGCTTAACCTCCATCTCACCCCCTCTCATCCTTCTGTCTCTTCATTGGGGCCATGAGGCACTGCAGCTGGGGTTGCCATAGTGACCAATTAGGATTACTGAGATGTTCTAGCAGAGAAAAAAAGGGAGTATTGATTTAGCTTTGACAGTGGGGCATCTGAGGACCAGGGGAGCCTAGGGTGTTCAGAATTAACAGGGGGCAGAATATGCCACCCTCAAGGCCATCCCAGGGTTGGGTTGCCTGTGGGTTGGACCTCATATGTAGTGGAGACCAGTGGCAGGCGTCTGCTTGCTCAGATCTCATGTGACAGTGCTGAGGAGGCGTGTGGGGGTATCTGGGATGAGGTAGGAGTGATCCCATGCCCAGTAGTCAGAGCAGCCTTCAAAGGAAGTGGAATTCCTTGGCTCAATTATCAGAAGGCTTAGGTGCCAGTTAGGTTCACCCCAGCTATGAACTTCCTGCTGTCAATTACATATTTCCAAGTGGTCTGATACACTGCCTTGCATTGGGGTGCCAGAGTGAAGGCAGAGTTTGCAGCATGGACACTAACATTCACAAGACACCTGGTACCATCACATGCACAATTACATTACATGAGGCTCCCTTGGCTCTTTCTCACTTTAGGAACACCAAAGTCACGAGGGCACTTGGAGGCCAGGGAGCCTCAAGGTATAGCTGTGCGGCTGTGGACGACTCCCAGGACATAACCAAGACTCGGTTTACCCCTCTGTAAACAAAAGGTAAGGATAAGCTGAGTAGGTGGGTTACAAAGGTTAGTACTTAGTTGGTGGAGTGCTTGGTATGTTCTAAGTGTCGGGAGCTGAGCTGAGGGGACCTCTGGGGAGCTGAGGACAGAACTGGCAACCGGAGGAGCACAGGGAAGAGGGTTTGGAGACTCCAGGGGGACATCTACAGGTTGGGGACTAGAGAGCACATGGCTGGAGTGAGAGGAGGAAGGCAAAGGAGAGGGGTGTTGGAGGCCCTTGGGGTTGGATATGGAGCAGAGAAGCAGAAGAACAGTTTGCAGCATGCAGGGCAGAGAGATCCCTCATTACACAAGGAGACTTCTTTTCTTTTCCTTTTCCCCAGATTCAGAGAAGTTGGATTTCTCTCCCGTTCTTTGTAATTAAACAGTGAGTGCGAAGAATCCCCCAGCAGTTGCCTCATCCCCAGGGAGAAAGGTGGTCCCGTCCGGGTGCTGAGCAAGTGCACCCTGGGTCTGTAGTTAATGAGTCAGCTGGTCTTCTGGTCTGTGGGGGGGGGGACTTCTGGAACGGGCTTCCCTTTTACCCCCCACCATGGCCTTGGGCTGTGAGGAGCCAGGACTTTACTAACCAACTTCCTGCTTTGGGGGGGCTATTCCAGACCATAACTGGAGGTGTCCCTGCCTCTGCACCCTCCTGCACCCCCTGGTGGCCCCAGGGATCTTAATTAGAGCAGAGCGGTGAAGAGAACCCAGGAAAAACAGCTTCTTCTTTGTCCCTACCCTCCACCCCCTGCCTCTGCAGGATTTAATAACTGCCCTCCTTAAAGATCAGGCGACATGATTAATTCTGACTCAAGGATTATTAAAATGCTTCCACCAAGCATCTGGCATTAAAAGTTTTAAATCAATTAATCTGTTGTTTGGGGAAGAGCGTTCTCGTTAGCACAGCTGCAAGAGGCCATTCCAGTTGTTGGGTTGGATGAGGATGTGCTGTGGGAGGGCTCAGCCTCCCCCGGGAGCAGGAGGACACTGCCCACCGAGCTGCAGAGGCTTCTGCTCGGCCCCAGAGGGCTTTTGCATAGGTCCAATTTCTTTTCTTTTCTTTCATTTTTTTTGTCTTTGAGACAGAGTCTCACTTTGTCACCCTCAGTAGAGTGCTATGGTCTCATAGGTCATAGCAACCTCAAACTCCTGAGTAGCTGGGACTGCAGGTGCCTGCCACAACTCCCAGCTAGTTTTAGAGACAGGGTCTTGATCTTGCTCAGGGTGGTCTCAAACTCCTGAGCTCGAGCAATCTGCCCATCTCAGCCTCCCAGAGTGCTAGGATTACAGGCATGAGCCATTGCCCCTAGCCCCAGGTCAATTTCTAAGTGATTCTCTTTCCCATCCCCAGATAAAATATAGAATAGCCAGTTAAATTTGAACATCAGACAAATGGTGAATAATTTTTCTTAAGTATGTCTCATGCAATATTTGGGTTGCACTTATATGATGAATTTATTTTATTTATTGTTTATCTGAAATTCAAATTTAACCGGGGGCATCCTGTGTTTCGAAATCTTTGTTTGATCGATAAATCATAAGAAAAAATTATATTCCTAACCTATGATCCCAAGAGCATATGCCTAGTGTATTTTTAGCATGTAATTCCTCTGCCTTGAACTGTCCCCAGGGAGAAAGGTAGTCCTGTTCTGGGGCCGAGCAAGTGCTTCTTGTGTCCATAGTATTAAATCAGCTGTCCTCTGCTCTGACCTGCGGGAGAACTTCCGGGATGGGCTTCCGTTTTGCCCCTGCATAGCCTTGGGCTGTGAGGAACCAGCACTAAACTAACCTACCACCAGCCATGGCACCTTCCATTTATCCCGATTGTGGTTATGTGACCGTGAGCTGCTGCTGCTGCTGCTTTTTTTTAAAATTAAATCATAGCTGTGTACATTAATGCAATCATGGGGTACGATGTGCTGGTTTTATATACCATTTGAAATATTTTCATCAAACTGGTTAGTATAGCCTTCACATTTTCTTAGTTATTGTGTTCAGACATTTATACTCCACACTTAGTAAATTTCACATGTTCCCTTGTAAAGTGCACCCTAGGTGTGGTCCCACCAATTACCCTCCCTCCACTCAGCCTCCCTCCTCCCCTCCCCTCCATCTCCCCTTTGCCCATATTTGTGGGCTATAATTGGGTTATAGCTTTCATATGAAAGCTATAAATTGGTTCATAGTGGGGCTGAGTACATTGAATACTTTTTCTTCCATTCTTGAGATACTTTGCTAAGAAGAATATGTTCCAGCTCCATCCATGTAAACATGAAAGAGGTAAGTCTTCATCTTTTTTAAGGCTGCATAATATTCCCTGGTGTACATATACCATGATGGCAGAATTGGGTCACATTTACTTTTCCAGCCCCCAGTCTAGGGCTTCATCTGGTGAGCCTCAGTGTGAGCTGATAAAATGAATTCATAAATAAATGAACCTTCTGTTTTCATGTAGGGTCCACAGTAACTAGCATTGTCATTTATAAATCATGAAGAGTTAAGTATCCAGACATGGCCAGGGTTAGAGCCAATCTTGAGCCCACTGAAGTAGGCACTGGGCCAGGGTCCAGGATCCCCAGCTTGAACCCGGATGCAAGGTTTGGTTTTTGCAAGTCCCTTTTTGCCAGCATCCTGTATCCCTGGCCAAGTCCCTTTTTGCTAGGGCTTTGTTTTCCTGATCCATAAATCAAGGGGATCATTCTGGAGGGTCTCTCAGCCCAGTCACTGAGACAAGCTCTGCAGCCCAGTTTCAAGTGGATCAAATTGAATGCAGCATCTGGGATGGAATCTGAGTCTCATTGCCTAGTACGGCCCTGCATGGTGCTGCCCCATCTTAGAAGCCCGGGGGCTGCCTGCTTGTGTGGTGTCTGCTGGCTGTCATGTTGTCTGTTCTGGGTTTCAGTTGCCTCTCTGCAAATAGGGATTGGGCTTTGGCTCTCTAGTTTCCTAAGCAGGAGGGCAGAGGGAGGAAACTCCACCTTTCCTGACTTTGCTGCCATCCAATTCTCCTTTGACCCTTGGCCACGCCTCAGATATTTCTTTTTAGATGCTACAGCCAGCCCAGATTTATCCTGCCTCGTGTCTCTCATGTAAAATGCATCTCCTGACACTTTGCTGGGTTAAATGATTTAACAGCCGAGGCAGAGAGAATTAGGGGTCCTGGAGCGGGAGGCAATGCCTGCGTTTCAGATGAGATTGGAAAGGAGATGGAGATTGGTGGTGATGATAATCTCTTATTTTAATAATATAAAATAACTGTCCCACTGAATCAGAGTGAGCAATGAATTCTGTGGCCTGGGGTTAGAGCCAGCCCAGCCTGGAGAAGAGAGCTGGCAGTGGGGGAGGGAGCTGGGATGCCTTTCTGGGTCTTTCTCTCTCCTGTCTTTTTCTTTTGAAGATTTGTGCCAGCACTATCCTGTGACTGACCTGGATTTAGTCTCACTGTCTCTAAAAATGTGGGTAATTAGGGAAGCTGAAGAGGAGAGTGATGGGTTTGGGGAGTGTGTGTGTGTGTGTGTGTGTGTGAGAGAGAGAGAGAGAGAATGTGTGTGTGTGTGTGAGAGAGAGAGAGAGAGAGAGAGAATGAATGAATATAAATCTGGGGAAACTGATGTCCACTTTTCCATTCATAGGACGTACTCTGATCTGTGACCCCAAAGGCAGGGGTCTGGACAAGGTGACCCCTGGGAGATGTGGGGACTGCTAGCTGGGACACAGTCTCAGGAGGCTTGGTCTTGCTCAGCAAATCCCAGGGGAACTGGTGCCTTATGGGGCAAACACATGTTGAACTCCCGTCATGTGCCAATCTTTCTGAGGTGGACTGGGCCAGATCAGGGAGGTGGCCCAAAGGAGCCAGGTGGTGGGGAACAAACTCCATGGCACATGTTGGCTCAGCAGGGCTCCTCTTCACAGCGGGCTGCTAATAGCTGAGGCGCTGCAGACCTGTCTTCTTCCCTGGGATTAATTCATTACTCCAGCCACACTCAGATTCCATCAGGTTCAGACGTCAGAATTTAATACGTGGCTAATGAGTCACATGCTCTCTCTACATCTCCCTGTCTGGGGCTTGCTTTTTCTCCCCTCCTTTTTCTCTCTGTGCAGACCATTGCAGATGACAGGGGTGGAGCAGAGGCTGTGACTTTCTGGGCTGGTAAGGGGCCTTCCTCCGCTTCCTTAGAGAATGGGAAGTCTGCTCTGTTCACCAACTTGCTCGTGGTAAGATCTAAATGCTAGGATGATGGAAGCCCACTCGCACTGGGGCTCCTGAGTCAAGAATCATCGGAATAGAAGTGGGAAGAAGGGATAACAGGGAGACCTTGACTGCCTTGTTCCCTGCACTCAGAATCCCTGCTCCTCATTAATCAAAACTATTTGATTAATCAAATAGTCAATAATCAATAGTCAATAATCAAATCAATAACTATTTATGAGAACTCATTATGGGCTGTGCCCCGGCTGGATGCTAAGGACGGAAAGTGGAATGGGTTGTTGGGGTCATTATTTACAATAAATGTGTAGTGACTATTTAAAGAGGCAGTAGGGTAGAATTGTTAGGTTAAAAGGCTCTGGAACTAGACTTCCTGGGTTTGGGTCTACTCACTGGCTGTGTTAATTGTGGCAAGTTCATTAGCTTATTTGCCTCTATCTTCTCATCTGCATAATGGAGATAACAAAATAGCACCTTCAGGCCAGGTGTGGTGGCTCACGCCTGTAATCCTAGCACTTTGGGAGGCCAAGGCTGGTGGATTGCCTGAGCTTACAGGCTCAAGACCAGCCTGAGCAAGACTGAAACCTCGTCTCTAAAAATAGCTGGGCATTGTGGCGGGTGCCTGTAGTCCCAGCTACTCGGGAGACTGAGACAAGAGAATTGCTTGAGCTCAAGAGTCTGAAATTGCTGTGAACTAAGAACATCACTCTAATGAGAGCAAGAAAGTGAGACTTTGTCTCAAAAAAAAAAAAAAAAAAAAAAAAGGCACCTTCATACAGCTTTTATGAATACTAAACGCGTCAATACAGTAAAGTTAGCAAATGCTAAATAAATTTAGTTGTTATTCCTAAGTGGTAACAACTTAAGGCCCCAGAGCTCAAAACAGAACAAGTCAACATCTAATGGCTGCTTGCTAGATACCAAGCACTGTGGTTTCTATGCATTAATTTATTTAATCCCCACAACAACCTTCTAAGGTGGGTCTCATTATCCTTCCTACCACTTACATAAGAGGAAGCTGACACTAAAGGCTGTTCTTGTTCCAGGGCACCTAGCTGGTAAATAATGAAGCTGGAATTTGATCTTTGCTCTGTTTGACTCCAAGTCTGAGCTCTTGGCCACAATTCAATGTCTTCGGGAGACAAAACATACATAATTATAGTAGCAAAATTGTCTTATACAGGTTCAAATACACCATTATGGGTTCTACAGAGAATAATGGTGGCTGCCTCTTTCTAGAGAGGTCAAGGACTGTTTCCTGGAGGAGGCAGTGTTTGAGCTGGAGGGTGAGTATGCATTCTCTGGGTATGGGCTGGTTAGGTAGGAGGCAGAGCGGCTGCAGAAGAGCTGGGTACATTTAGGACCCTCCAACTGGGATGGCTAGTGGGCAGGTGTGTGATGGGGGGTGTCCAGGGATGAGGCTGGGAAGGCAGGTGAGGAATGTATCATGCAGGGTACTATCAGCTGTGCCAAGGGCGCAGATTATCTGTTAGGACAATGGGAAAGGCCAGGTGTATGAAGTGGCACAGATGTGCACTGTGGATGGATCTTTCTCTTACTGTACGATGGAGTACAGACTAGAGAAGGGAAGGCTTGTGGCAGGGAGGACGCTTACAGTGCTGCTGCAATTGTCACCTTGTTGCTGTAGACTGGATGACACTGCTGCTTACCCAAAGAGCCTGGAGGGTGGGAGTGAAAGGAGAAGAGGGGCAAAGAGAAAGGACACGGTATCTGTTTCTGATCCTTGGAAGCTGATAGTGGGAGCCAGGGAAAGATGGTGTCAGCTCTCAAGACTGCCTGAGAGAGGATAGAGTGAGGGGGATGAGCCAGGGCTGCAGGACAAGCTTCTCTGGGAGGAGAACAGGTTTTAACTGACACTTACTGGTCAGCAAACTAAGTATACATGGCCAAGGCAGGTGGGCAGGAAGACAACTCCAGGCCCAAGTCAAGAGGGTATTGAATGGAGACGAAGGACTCCGTGGGTCAGTGTAGGGAGGCAGAGGCCAGGGCATGGGCAGGGAGCAGCATCCCGCGCTGATGTGCCACGTTGAACAGAACTAGGGGTGTCAGAGTAGCAGCTCTAGTCCAACAGGGGTAACTAGGGGCCCAAATTAGAGACAAGACAGGTTCAACAAGGCACTGAGGATCTCACAGCACCCGGGAGCATGACCAGCCCTTACTTGCTTGGAGAGAAATCTACGTATTCTTTAAGTATTCAGCAAAGAAAAGCTTGAGATGATGAGACGAGACCCGATCAAGGCCTGGGGGCCTCATAGGCTGTGTCCGCCAAGTCAATATCATGCTAAGTGCTTAGTTTGCACCCAGAAACAAGCATTCCACAAACATCTTCTCTTTTGATAGAGCTTGGTTTGTTTTCCTTGACAAGTTGTTTTTCTCTTCAGTCCCACTGTGGATGTGTTTGTAGATCTCAGAGGGGGACTATACTTCCAGAGCTGCCTGGGGTAGCAGCCACCACCTCAAAGCAGGTATCTGGAGCATGCAGAGAGGTGCGAACAGGAGCTGCAGAGCCAGGTCAGGAGGGGATGGTGGCTACTTTCATGGCAGCCAAGCCTTCCCAGGTGGGTGGCGTCAAACTCTGATGGGAACAGTAGGGTTGCCCAATTGAGTGGAGGCCTAGGAAGGCCTTCTGATTATGTTTTTTGTTTTAGAACAGGCAGCATTTTTAGTTTTTAGATTTCTTTTTTAGAACTATTCTAAAAAGCTCTTTGACTCGTGCCTAGCCCCCTATTACAGTCATCGTGTGCATGGCTTGGCCTCTGTACTGAATTGCAAGTGCTCTGACGTCTGTGCCACAGACACATTCCTGTGTCCAACATGGTGACTTATGGCAGGGGTAGGTGGGTCCCAAGGATACGGGTCCCTGGGAGGCCACATTTAGGAATCTTGAAACAGAGATTCAACTGTTTTACAAGCCAAGCTATGAAAATTGGAATCTTGGAGTAGGGTCCACTGCAGAGGCCCCGTGATCCTACCTGGTGCACTTGGGGTGAGGACAGAAAGGAGAATCTGAATACTGGGAATAAGGCAGGGTACTTGCCAGAGCCAACCAAGCAGTAGAAGATTTCTGTCACCCAGGTCCCTGCAGTCACCTCCAAAGTTGTCTCCACTCTTTAGTCTCTCCTGGGTTCCAGTCACCAGTCAGTTGACAATCACCTTAAACCCTTATATCTACTTCAAAACCCATCAGTGATGCCCCCTAGCCTCAGAAAGAAGTCCAAGCTCCAAAGTCCCTGATTTGGGGTAGGTTGCTCCCCCTCTCCATGCAACACTTACTCTTCAAGAAGACCCTAGCTTATTTATAACTTTCCTTCACCCCGATGCACTTGGCAATTTCCTATCTGGACATAGGCCTTATTCTGTCTTCCACATAACCACACCTACTGCCACTTCCTAAGCCCAATTTAAATCTCACCTCTCCCAGAAAGACTTCTTTATGGCTTCCCTGGCCCATACTCCTTTTCAGCCTAACATCTGTTAAGTGTGTACCATGCACCAAGCACTCTATGTGTGTTATCTCATTTAGCCCTCTTGGGAGCGCCAGGACTCCAGCTCTGTTATTAATTGCAAAGGCAAAGTGCCTTGTTCAAAGTTACATAGCTGGGGCTCAGTGCCTATAGTTCAGTGGTTAGGGTGCCAGCAGCCGCATACACCTGGGTTGGCGGGTTCGAACCCAGCCCAGGCTTGCCAAACAACAATGACAACTATAACAACAACAACAAAAATAGCCGGGCGTTATGGCAGATGCCTGTAGTCCCAGCTACTTGGGAGGCTGAGGCAAGAGAATCCCTTAAACCCAAGAGTTTGAGGTTTCTGTGAGATGTGATGCCACAGCACTCTACCAAAGGCGACATAGTGAGACCCAGTCTCAAAAACAAACAAAAAAAAAAAACAAAGTTACACGGCTGGGTCGTAGTGGAGTCAGTATTAAACCCTGGTATTTTAAACTCTAAGGACTGTTCTTAATGCTGTCATATATAAAATCATCTAAAGAAGATATAGTTTTGCCTCCTCTCTGTGACACCAAGGACAATGGCATTATGTGCAAAAGTGGAGTTTGGGGTTTCTAATTTGGAGGCAGCATGATATTCTATAACAATACTGAATTAGGGCCTAGCACTCAGGGAGTCTGTCTTTTAGCTCTTGTAAAGCTCAACTTTTCAGAAAAGCTCAACTTCCCTGAAGCTGGTTTTTGGTTTGTTTGTTGAAAGCAGAGGATCATTCCCATGACTTGGGCCTGGGGAGGATCAAATTAAATAAAGTTCATACCAGCAGTCTATAAACTGCAAAACTAAGATGGAATTTAATGTTATCATTTTTATTATTACTCGTCAAAGCCGAAGTCTGTCCTGAATAGAGTAACAGGCAGTGGACAGAAGGGGGGTGCTGAATAGTAAAAGGCGCAAGGCGCAGGTCGCGCAGGCTGACATTTAGAAAATTCCCTAAAGTCTACTGGGGGTGGTTAGATTTAACCAACACCAGCAATTAGATCGAGATGCCTCCAGTAGGATGTCACAGGGATATAAGGCCAACGTACAAACTTCAAGATGTTTGTAAAGCTTCCAATATCGGACAATTCTAGGAAGACCATCAGTTTCATCGAATTTTCAATGCATATTTTTTAACCCCCACCCCACAGTTGGAAAGCAGAGGCCCAAGCATGGAATCTTGCATAAGCCAGTAGCTGGAAAGATTTAGAAATGTAGGAAGGATGGGGGAAGTTCTAGGGGTTACCAGGAATGGAGTCCCTCGTTCAGCAAATTTGAAGCCCATCTGGCAAGGTCCTGGACAAGTTGTCCTCCAGGTCAGTAAGGGGTATTATAAGGAGGCAGCCTTTATTCCTGCATATAGGGTCACAACTATCCAGAGACAAGGGGAGTGTCTAGGGACCAATAGTTCCCTGTCATAAGCGCTAGGACACTGAATGAATCCGTCTCAGGTTTTGTGGAAAGATCTCAGCATTAGGTAGGCTGGAGGGGGGCTCCTTCCTTATCCCTTTGAATTGTTTGTTTCTCTGGCTAATGTGTTGGACAGTGTCAAGCAGACAAGATCATTCAGCCATGTACTTGTACTAGATCCACCTTGGGTCTCCAAATCCCTCAACCTGTTGTGAATTCAATTTGGTATTTCTTTGCTGGCTGTGTGTGTGATCGTTTCACAGCTCACACTGAAGAGACCTACATGGAAGGAAACAGAAGGTTTGGGCTGGGTCTCTGAGGCCATGTCTAAAGAAGAGAAAGCAGTCTTTGTAGAGCTGTCAGAGCCCAGAGCTGACCGTGTTCCCAAGAACACAGAGAAAGGGCTACACAAAAGTGTTTCGACAAAAAAAGACTTTGCTATCAAATACGTTTGGGGAATTCTAGGTAAGACAAAGTTAAACAGTTCTCTGTTTATTTGCTTGTTTTACTTATTTGAACCTTGTAACTTTCTAAGACAGAAACATGATAGGCAGTATCTCTCTAATTTTTTTGAGCACAGGAACTTGCTCTTCCCCCAAGGAGCAATTCTCAGAGCTGATGTTCCAAAGGACACACAAACATTGTCCAAAACAACTCTGTCAGATGCCTTCTGCCTTTCCACCCCAAGTCTGTCTCTCTTTTCATTTTTTCAATCCTTTTCTGCAGCCAGGATTCTGTAGGGAGACATCTGGAGCCTCAAGAAGACCCTTCCTCAGCCCAGTAGGATTTCTGCAAGTGGTATAGGTTTAGGCATGTAATGAATTTAGATTTAATTTGCAAGTGAAAAAGCTTGCTTTCTTTTGTAGCTTACACCAAAGCTCAAACGTCTAAGCTTCCAGGGTTTAAGTCTAATTAACTGTATTTCACAGCTTATTTAAAGAAAAGAATGGAGGCATTAAAATTGTAAAATCTAATTTTTGAGTAAATCTTTCAGTGCAAAATTAATGTCGCCGTATTAAAGCTGCCTTGGCAATATATCTCTTGTCTTCAAATTTCAAAATGAGCTTTTGCAAACATGAAATTATTCATTAGACTGTCTGGTAAAGAGATAAATAAGTGTCTCTTCAAATCCTCGATCTCCTCTTCTCTATTTAGCCAGAGACGGAGTTATTTGGTTTCAGGAGCCAAGTGGGTGGATCAGATATGTGAATTTCAACAGGTAAGGAGAGAAGCAGGAAAGCACAAGCTTTTGTTTGTCAAGGGAGTTGGGGCAGAGACTGAATTCCTTTTCTACTCTTGAGGGATTGATTGGCTATGGGAGATGATAAAATGTTTCAGCAGCTATGCTGGAGCTAGGGGGCAGGGGTTTGCCGGGCAGCTATTGTGACCGAAATCCCCAGATTCTCCAATACCCTCTAGTGGGCATTCATCCATTCATGTTTGTGGCCGGGTGGTCACTATCCTGTGTGGTCCATCACTGAAGAGTCTTTAATTGTCTTTAATTTCTCAACTCTTCTCTATGTCCCCACTGCTTTGGTCCCAGTTCAGGTGCTCAGCCACCCACCTTTCCATTCTCATCTGCAACTGCTTTCCCTATGGGCCCCGTGCGTCTGGTGTGTTTACCACTGCAAGACTGTGTACACGCTCTCACGGAGCCCAATCCCTTGTTGCTCACGCTTCCTCCCTACTCGACTCTGAGTTCCTCCTAGACAGGGAATGTTATCTGGGTTCTTCACATCTTCATCATCTAGCACAGTGCTTGGTATACAGTAGGTGCTCACTAAGTGTTTGTAGGGGATGATGAAGATGATGGATATTCCAGAGCTTCAGGTTTGTGCTTCCCAACCTTTCATTTTACCCGGTAGCTGCTCCCCTTTAGTTGTAGTACAAAGATCGGGAGTGGGAGAGCTGGGCACGGGGGCACCCCAACTTGGACAGGGTCATTCTGAGAATCTGCACAGTGTGGAAAGAGCACACCTGGGTGAGAATTTAGCTCTGCTTCCTGTTCCCTGGGTGAACATGAGCAAGCTGCCTTACTTTTCTGTTTCCTGACCTGCAGAACAGGAGTAACAGCAGGTGGACTGCAGGAGTTCCTTGAGGCCTAGAGATGATGGAAGGATGACAGACAGCACCAGAGAACATCTCACACTGTTGTCTGGTACACAGGAGACCTTCAGAAACTGGTAGCCACTGTCTTTTTTTTTTTTAAACAGAGTCTTACTATGTCGCCCTCAATAGAGTGCTGTGGCGTCACAGCTCACAGCAACCTCCAAATAGCTACTGTCTTTTTGAACATTGTGCACTGGAGAGACGTTTAAACAAGTTGGCATTTACATGCCAGTATTTGCTTATTTATTTATGAGGTCTTTTGTTCATTTCTTGTGTCATTCAATAAATATCCACCCTCCACTTGTACTGAGTGTCAGGCAGCCTGCTGGGGGATAGGGCTGTGGTGCTAAATCAGATGCCTACTCTGACCTCCTTTTCCTGGATGTCATGAAAGCCAAGGATTGCTTCCCAGTTCCCCTGACAGTGACCCAGCCGAAGCTGTCCTTGCCTCTTCTCAGTCTAATCCGGTAGCCTCCTGGTCTGCCTGCCTCTCTTTTGCCTCACTCTAATCCATTTCCCACAAAACAGCCAGAGGAGTTGTTAAAATACAACCCAGCACAAGAGTGTCCTTGGAGTACCCTGAGCACCTCCTCATTGCCTGCTGGATGTGGTCCACAGCTGTCATACTGCTCACAGGGCCTGGCAGGGGCCCTGCCAGCCCTTCAACCCCACCTCCCCTTCCATGCCTCCCACATGCTGACTATTCTGCCAGCCCACACCACTTCTGGGTCCTGGAGCTGTCCTCCAAGCCTTCCCACAAGCCACTCCCACCACCTGGAATATTCTTTGCCCCTTCTTGCATTATCTTCTACCTTGTGTTGGCCTAACATCTACTTGCCCACCTTTTAGTTTAAAGGATCCCTCCTTGGGGGCCTTTCTCAACTTCAGTTCAGGAGGGAGCTCTTCTCAGGGGCCCTGCACTTTCTTCATGGCACTTGCTCTGTTTTATTCATATTCTCTCCCCATTCCCATCCTACAGGGTTTCATTCCAAACAAGCAGAATACAGATATCCAAAACACATTGAAAAATAATTTAAATCTTTTATGAAGCCACTTGGAAAATGCCAAAGGGGTGTTCATTCCTAAGGCATAAGCAAAACTTTTGGAAACCTTTTCTCTCTGCATCCCACGCTGTGTGGCAGCCTCACCACATTCTACCTCCTCCTGAACTTTCCCAGCCCATCTGAACTGAGCTTTTGCTTGCCTTGATTTCTTCCACCCCTCCCTTCACTCTCCTTGATTTTTACTTGCAAGTAACTATCTCTATTTTCATTCTTGTTTTTAAATTTTAAAAAGAAAAACATTCAAACATTCACACAAAAACAGAATACAAAAGGACTAACACTAAGGCTCCTACCACAGATTAAAGAGAGGTTAGTATTGTGTCACATTGGACTCAGCTGTCTGCTTTTTCAAATCAACCAGGCTAGTGAAGGTGATTACCAACCTCCCCTAAACAAAGGTAAACAAGAGAAGTAGCTGAGGTGAGTAATAGGGCATAGTGGGGAGTGTGGCAAACTACAGTGAATATGCCCTACGTGGGGGTTCCTTGGAGAGATGCTTCTCAAGAGCAGTGGCCTGGATTATCTGTCAGCTCAGTACCCCAGTACTTGGAATGGGACCAAACCCAGGGTTAAAGGAAAGCATGAAGGAATAAAAAAACAGTCTCGGTGTTTCCAAATCTCCTGAATTTATCAAGAGAAGCCAGGAATCAGAATCTTAATGGGAAATCTGAGTTTTAACCGTTGGGCACAATCTCAAAAGCATTTGTTTTTAACTCTCTGTGGGGCAGGTGCCCATGCTGCAATTGTGACCTCTGACCCAAGCTTACTGGGTTTCTTGAAGCCCCTCTCTAGCCTTTGATTTCAACACTATAGAAGGACAGGTCCAGGGGCCACTCACACATCCAGAGGTCCTTCCTCTTAGAAGGCAGGGGAGGTGGGGAGGAAGGCTGGGAATGCTCATAAGCAAATAGGCTCTGTCATCCACGAATGGCCAACAAACACATGAAAAAATGCTCATTGTCTTTGATCATCAGAGGAATGCAAATCAAAACCACTCTAAGATATCACCTAACTCCAGCAAGATTAGCCCACATCACAAAGTCCCAAAACACCAGATCCTGGCATGGATATGGAAAGAAGGGAACACTTCTATACTGCTGGTGGGATTGCAAACTAATACAGTCCTTTTGGAGAGAAATATGGAGAATCCTCAAAGATCTAAATATAGACCTTTCATTTAACCCTGCAATCCCTTTACTAGGTGTCTATCCAGAAGAACAAAAATCATTTTACCTCAAAGACATTTGCACTAGAATGTTTATTGTGGCTCAGTTCACAATTGCCAAGCCGTGGAAGCAACCTAGGTACCCATCAACCCCTGAATGGATCAACAAACTGTGGTACATGTATACCATGGAATATTATTTAGCCATTAAAAAAGATGGAGACTTTACATCTTTTACATTTACTTGGATGGAGTGAAATACATTCTTTTTAGTAAAGTATCACAAGAATGGACAGATAAATATGCAATGTACTCTATACTAATATGAAATCAAAATATAAACAATTATATGTTCCTAAGAACAATAAAACACTATTATAGTCCAGTTCAGAGGGAAGGGGGTGGGGGAGGACGTTTGGCAGAAGCAGGAAGGGCATTAGAGGAGATCTCACCTAATGTGCACATTGGGAGGGTGTACAACTTGCTTCCTGGGTAAGGGGCTCTTCTACAAATGGAACTTTACCTTGGAAGTGAGAATGATATAACCTAAACATTGTACCCTCATATTAATTTGAATAAAGTTAAAAAATAAAAATAGAGAAAAAAACAAAAAACGAATCTGCTCTGTCATCACCACAGCTGTGTGCTTAGGAAGGGCGAGGTACCCTGGGCACCCTCCTATTTATCTCTGAACCCCCAGGCCTACCAAGGGCCTACATTGAGGTGATTTTGAGTACATGCGTGCTCAAGGAGGGTGGGAACGTGAGTGTTCCTGAGCTTTCCAGCCCAAGCCCTCTTCAAGAGCCCTGCCAGCCGGACGGCATCCCTGCACCTGTGCCCTGAGCCGTTGCCCTGCAGGTCTCAGGTCTGGAGCCCCGCCGGACCCTGAATGCAGAGCGGCCCAGGGCAGGATGCTGGGAGGCGCCCAGTCCAGTGGGTTCTAGTCCCAGCTCTGAAGAAGACATGTCACCCCTCTGCCCTACTTGCGTGTAAGTGTTGTGCCTCCAAACTCAAACAACTATGATTCCAGATCTTTTCCAGGTGGGGTCAGAGCAGAGGGGATGGAGGAGAGGCAGTCGAGGAGGGCGCCCTGCGACCCGCGCTCGTCTCAGCAGCGCCGCCTTCAGGCAGGCAGAAAACCCACTGTGGGGCGACTCCCCAGGCAGCAGCGAGGCAGAGTGCACGCTGGTTTTTTTTGTTTGTTTTGGGTTTCTCTGAGAATTCTTAGTTCGCTGGGAACTTCTTTGAAGTAATTACTTCTCAGAGCCAATTAGTGTCTGCCGGCACTCCGTGGAATGATCCAGAAGGGAGCTGGAGCGGACTGATGGTCTTGCTGCTTTAGACTGTGGGTGGGGGCGGGGAGGGCGGGCGTGTCCCAGGAAGGGCTGCGACGTTGGGCGCGTTCGCGGGGCGGCCTCTCCTCGCCCCTCGACCTTTCTTGAGCGTGGCTGAGAGCCCAAGAGCAGCTTTCTGGACGGCAGCCGGCCGGGAGCGCAGGAGAGCCGTCAGAGGGCAGCGCTTCGTCAGCTGTGAACTTGGCCGGGGGCTTCACCTTCCTCAGCCTCCATTTCCTTTTTGCTAAAATGGGAATATCTAACTGCTTAGGTGGTGGGCCGTTGTGAGGATGAAATGGGTGCCAAGGCCCTTTGCACAGACAGCAGGAGGGCAAATCACTTAATCTTTTCAAGCCTCAGGTGTCTCTCATCTGTAGAGAGGGCTGTGAAGCAGGAGAGAGCGTTAAAGAGCTGGAGGCCTAGTAAGGACAGCGGGATGACCAGGCGGGATGACCAGCCCTCGGTGGCCAGGCGGGATGACCAGCCCTCGGTGGCGTCATGAGTGCCGCACACCGGCGCGGAGGCAAGTTTCCAGTTTCTATAACAAAGGGAGACATTTCAGGGAACCACAATGAAGTTTGGGGGGAAGCGAGTGGTTTTTTTTGGGGGGGGGGGGGGAGGCCTGGGACGCAGCAAGAATGCATGGCCTGGATTCGGAGAGGGACACAAAGCCGTCTGGGGACCCGTGGTGGAACCACCGCTTAGACGGTGACAGGGTCAACACCCAGCCCTAGGCAGCTCAAAGAGGACCTCTTAGGAAGGGAAGGGGCAGAGACTGGGCGGGGGCAGGCAAGTGAGTAGCAGACCCAGGCCCAAGCCCTGGGCCCCAGGCTCCTGGTCCAGGAACCCCTTCTCAGCCCTCACAAAGGGCATCTGCACTCCTGGCCCCACTGAAGCCCTGTCTGCATCTCACAGTCACTTATGCTTCTCCCTTAGCCTGGAGCTCACCACCTCCTCTAGAGACCCCCAAGGATGGGCTGAAGCCTGGTGCCTCTCCCTGCGCCTGTAGGAATCCTCCGTGGAGCTAGTTTGGCTATGCCTCTTCTGGTGCAGGCAGACAGCTGCCTTCTGGCCTAGTCTGGAATCCCAGAAACATTTAGGGGCCTTTGAAAGCATCGAGTTTGTAGGCTCTGGCATCGGAGAAGCAGGATAAACAAACTTGGGCCCAAGAGAAAACTCATTCTTCTTTCTTCCCTCTGCCTTTCAAACTCATCAAAGTCAAGTTCTCAAAGCTCTACTGTCTCACAAGTGCCTTCAAATGGGTCTCATTGTTTTATTTATTGTGCTTATCACAAGTGCAGGCAGCCTGGAGAGATCTGGGCCAGCAGAGACCTCTTTCGATGTGTTGACATTTCTGGGGATGTGAATGGTCCTCCCTTGTCTCTCTTTCCTCAGGCTGGCCTGATTGAGAGAGCTCTAATGGCGGTTCCCAGGAGAGTCTTTCCTACAGAGCTCAGCAGGCCTGGGACTTATCTCCTTTGTGAGTACTCCATCCACCCTGCCCCTGAGCAGCCAGGTTAACATCCCAGCAGCCTGGCTGTCCCTGCCACCATCCTGGTGGGACCCTGTCCTGCATTGTAAGGCTTATCAGCTGTACTGATGAGAGTCACTGTGACTTTGATTAAAAAGAAGTCTAAGTCTAATAATATGAACTGAGTGACTACTGTGTGTGGTCTGGGGAGTGGGTGAGGGAGGCCTGCCCAGTGGTTCTCAGTGGCTCTGGGAATCCTCAGGGGGGAGGTGGAGGCATCCATCTGTCACTCTGCCACCTGGCAGGCTAGGTTCAATACCAAGGTAGAGACAGAAGTGCTGGTGGAGGAGGGATGGGTGCTGATGGGAACGGGAAGAGGGAGACTCCACGGAGGAGATGAAATCTAAGGTCAGCAGGGAAGCAACAGAGACAGGTGTTAGGTGGCAGGGACTGAAAGAGCAAAGGTACAGAGGCGGGAGGTATAGGTGAGTTGGGAAATGGATGGCAAACATCCTGGGATTTCTGAGGAAATAGATGGTCAGAGACGGGGAGGGGAGATCAGATGGGGCCAGATGATGGAAATCTCAGCTTCGCTCTGTAGGTAACTGGGATCCTCTTGCCAGTTTTGAAGGAGCATCCTTGGGGTGGCTGTGTCCTTGCTGGGTGCACAGTTCGACACTGCAAAGGGGTAGGCTCCAAAGGGAAATAAATGCAAGATGTGGGCTTGGAGCATTGGCTCTCTGGCCATGGACTTTGCTGGACATCTGGCCCCTCTCGTCCTTCTGGGTAACTGGGAGAAAGGCAGTTACTGGGGAGGTTAGTCTTCAGGCACACACCTGTGTCCTCTCAAATAGGTTCAGAGTGGGGCCACATGTGTCCTTCTAGGGACAGTGCTGTGGCAGCAGATGGAGCCAGGGCCAACCGTGTGGTCCTGGCCAGCCCCCACCTCTCTGAGTCTGGTTGTCATCTTTGCAACGTGGTCGATATTACCTATCTTGCCAACATGAGATAATGTATATAAAAGTGCTTTGAAAGCTATAAAGCATTATACTGATGCAAAGTATTACCTTTTTTTTCTTCTTTCCTTTTATTTCCTTCTCATCTATTCTCAGCCTGCCCTGTCACTGAGCTAGGACCAAAGACCTGTCTCCTACCATGCCATGATGGATCTGCTGTTCAGGGCACGTTGGATCACCTCTCTGATTTAGAGATCCCAGGAAGCAGCAACTGGAGAGGTAGAGAGGCCTGACATGGTCAGGCAGAGACGAGCAGAGTGGCTGAGTTGGGTCCAGGGGAAGATACTCGAAGGGGACAGGAAAGTTTTCATTGTCATCCTATGTCATCATTGTCATCATCTTCATCTTCATAATTTGCTGGCCCCCAAACGCCCCTGCACCCATCTTCTCCTTGTGCACCCTTTATTTCTCAATTCTTAAGGGTCTAGTTCAAGTGTTCTTCCTTCTGGGCAGTGCTTCTCAGCTGCCCTAGGTGGCAGTGGTCTCATCTCCTGCAGCACTTGGCCTCTTTTTTCACAGAGCTTTTTCTGTGAGCTCTGTATTGCAGTCATCTGTGGACATTTCCTTTCCTTCCTGTTGGGTTTAAGCCCCTGGAGGAAGGGACCATGTCTTCTGGACCTTAGTGTCCCTTTGTCAACTCTCTTTGTACCCAAGAAGCTGCCGTGAATTCTGGAGGGATTATGAACTCATCTGTTTCCAGAAGCATCAGTGGGACCAGAGTGCGGGCTGGGGGCTGAGGCATGCATGCCAGAATGTATTTTCTAAGGGAGCCCTGTGCTCACTCAGCTCTGCAAAATATGTGTCTGGTCAAGTCCCAGTTCATGGGCAGAGGACTGGCAAATCCAGGTCTTCCCTGTCACTCATTCCTGTGTTCCTGCTCTGAAGCTTAGGCTGTATCTGGATTCCTTTGTACCTGATGCATTTAATTCCCTATGCATGGCTGGGAAGGGGGTGCTGCCTGGACACTCAGGAACAAAGGGGGAAAGAGGGCAGAGACGATGAAAAGTAGGTATGGGGGTGGGAGGAGATGGAGGCCCTGACAGAGGGAGGGTCTGTGCTCTGCCCCAAGGAGCCCTAAACTCCTTGAAGGAGAAATTCTTGTCCCTGGCTGGCCCTCAGAACCCCCTAAGCTCCTTCTTTGTCCTGAAGAAATAATGGCTTGTCAGGGAGACACGATTATTACTAATTGCTAGATTGCTTTGTGCCTGTTGTTCTTAGACAGGCAGGCCGAGTCTGTCTCTGGAGGGGCCTCTGGGTGGCCTCTCCTGGAGAGGGAAGGAGGGGGAAGTAGCAAGAGAGGGGCTGTCACACTTTTGTAACTCCTGGTTTACAGCTGGTGGCCCTTTCAGAATGATGGCTGAGGGGTGGAGGTGGGGGATCTGGATCTGGGGCAATGACTCTCATTTACACACAGAAACAGCACAGGCTGACAAATACAGGTACCCATGAAGGAACTCACATGCATGTAAAAACACCCGTGTGTAGTTGTCACATGTTCAGTGAATCACACACAAACTTGCAGGATCCCAGGGATTAGTGTACACAGTTGGAAAGGTTAGATACACACAGATGCCCATGTGTGCAGGTAGGTGCAACTGTTTAGAGATTTGGGTGTGATAATTATTCGTATCCCTCTTTCCACGCATTTCTGAAACAAGTGAAAAGTAGACACAAGAGGCAGATAGGCATCAAGATGTTCCTGTGTTTCATCACTGTATAAGACATGCATATTTTCGCGTTTCTGAAATTGAGATGTGTTTTGCAATCGACAGTTTGCAGATTGTAAAACACACCCCAATTAGGTTTGTCAACATCTGGCTTTATCACTAGCAAAGTCGATTTAAGGAAATGAAGCTCCCATGGGCTTCCTACCCTCGCCTTCTGTTTGGAGGTTGCCCAGAGTTGCAAGCCTAGCTGGACTCCTGCAAACCTCCCTGCTCCAGGGCATTGCCTAGCCTGGCCAACTCCCCCTGCTGAACAGGGGAGAATGTGTGCACGCTACCACAGACCCCGGCCATGCAGATGCCGTGACCCAGTCTTTTCCCTGTCTTACTAATTAGGTAAGGTAAGCCAGGGAAGGGACAGGTAGAGGGATAACAGATGATCTCTTCCCAACTTTTATGAGTAAGGGCAGAGACAAAGGAAATGTTTTACATCTGGGTACCTGGGAATGGGCAAAAGCATGCAAACACATTTACACATAAACAATTTGCATATTTAAGTGTGCATTATGATAGCCGGTCCAGGTGGGCACACAGTCACACCTGCGTGATGTAGACAGAGTCAAGACGTGTCTAGAGCCTCAGTAACAGACACGCAAGCTCCCATGCACATACTTGCATGTGTACACCTGGGTGCTCGTGTATGAGCTCACTTGTACACATGTGCCCATGCTGTGCCTACTCGCCTCCTGGATACTGGGCAGTGTTGTCCTGCAGGGAGTGTGAGCCATTTGACAGCAGAAGGCAGAGTGCACAGATCTACTCTGAGGCCACTTTAGGGAGTACCTTCAGTTAGAGCTGTAGGCTTCATGTTGACAGAATGACTGGTATCTTGCCTGGCACCAGGGCTGTTGCTTACAGCTAATGATGTGTGGCCAGCTTGGGCCTCTTTGTGTGGTGGTAGCCTACAAGGAGACCCCTAGGCAGATCTATCTGTTCCCCATGGTCCGTAGGCTTGGGAGACAGCCTATTTACCCTTTTCTTCCAGAATCACCCTTTAAACCTGCCCTGTGCAGGCTGCCCTTGCATGCCACCGTGGGAAGCAATGGTAGGCCATCTGGCTCATTGTCCAGTCGAGGAAGCTGAGTCTTCTTTAAAGGAAGCTGTGGTGCCACTTTTCTTTTAACTCCTTCAATCCTAACTGTCAGCATAGAGGGTGTCACTTGTCATTATAGCCTGGTAGCTCTGTGTTTTTTCCATGCTTGTCATTTCTGGACCATGTTTGCCTACATCTCATTTGACTGGAAGTGTCTCATGGATGGGGGCATGTCTTCTATTTTAATTATAAATGTTTATCAACCAGGTTAGAACTAGTCCAGCTCGCATGTTTTACTGATTTGGATACTGAAGCCCAGAGAGAGGAAATTATCTGCCCGGGGTCAACAGCCCTAGCGAGGGTTTAAGGCCAGCTCCTGGCTTCCCACGTGTGTGCTCCTCTGAGATCGTATGATTAACTGTGAGCTATTCATCTGCTTGTGCTCTGTGTATGTTGTGTATGCCTGTGATATTGATCATGATGGATGGCTGCCTTTGTGTGTTCCTTTGTATGTATTCTTGGGAGAGTTTCCATTTGTGGGAAGCTATGTGGATCTCCGTGAGAATTCTATGAATCTATCTGCGTGAACTCTACACACAAGTGAGCTTATGAATCCGTTTGCATACACCTAATTGTATATCCACCATGGATCCTGCTATACTATTCAAATGTCCCTCTGTGTCTATACCCATGTGTGGATAACTTCAAGTGTGGGTATAAGCCCATTCTTGTCTGACCTGGGCAGGTGTGGTCTGACTGTGTGTGTCCATCTTTGTGAGCTGATGTATGTGTGCACATCCATGTGTATGCCTGAGCGTGGGTTACACTCATAGATGGTGTGTGTGTTTGTGGTAATAGATGGCACTTCTGTATAGCTCCAGCATTTCCTGCTTGCATGCCGGGTACTTTCATTCATGACTGTGGCAGTATGAGCCCTTCTGCTCAATCCTTGTGATCTCAGTCTTGGCACTGACTGCCTTATGGGCCACTCAGCCAGTAGCCTGTGTCTTTCTACTCAGGAAAAGTTACTTTGGCCCCACATGCAGGCTCAAATCATATAACCTTTCATGTTCCCTCTCCTGTAGAGCCATTCAGTTTCCAGACTCCCTGGGGCCCCATTTATATGATGTCAGGTTGAGACTATGGCCTGGTACAGTCTTCTTAAAGCAGTGTGAGTCCATGCCCAGAGACAGCTCCCTGGGTGGAACTTTCTGTGGACTCAGCATCTCACTCTTTCTTTCCCACAGTGCAGTCTGGATTTCAGCATTATGGTTGGAGGCTGCTGGAAGCCATTACGTCCAACTTCCAGCCCCCATTTTAGGGATGAAGATGCTAAAGTTCAGAGAGAAAAAGGACTTATTGCAGAACAGATATTTTGATAGTAAGAGACCCTGGAGTAGACATAGCATTTGTACCAGGCTCCCTGGAGCAGGTGGCTGGCTGTCCAGCAGAGATTGATGATTCCCTTCTACAGTGTGGAGTTGTCATGGGGAAGTCCCTGTGTCAGCAGGGACCACACTTCCATCAGAACCTACACCTACATGGGCCACATGACTGAGCTCTGTAGAAAGTTTGGGATGTGAGTGGAGGTGGTTGGTATATGTCAGGTCTGGGCCTCATCCATACTATCCACCTAGGTATATTTATTTGTTCAATCTTCCCCCCTTTGCTGGCTGAAAGTCAACATCCAGGGTGATCACTGGGCAGCTACATTTTCATAGTAGAAAAATGTTTTATCAATCAGAGTCTTTAAGTGACCCTTGAAAGCAGAACACCTTCCTGTGGGAGGAAGAAATAAAGCTTTAGTTGGGTTAAACTGCTGAGATTTTGTGTTTATTTGTTACAGCAGCTAGCATTATCCTAATCAACATGCTGCTGCTGCTTTTTAAGGAAATGACTCTTAGGGAAAGCCTCCAAAATACTTCACACTGACCTTGTCTCCAAATCACAGGGTAGACTGGGGTCCTCTTAGTCACCTGGAGCAACCCAACCCAGGAGGGAAAGCCTGAGTCACCATGGTGACTATTCTTTCAGCATATAATAAAATTAATGGATGTGCTCATTCCAGCAATTCTGGCTGTCCTTTGAGCAAATTTCACTCTTCAGAAGGATCACTGGATTTTGCTCATGATGCCTGAGATTCATCATTTCAGATCTTGTGGATAGAGTCAGCTTTCCCCACACACTGTGGTAGTCAATGGCTTTGCCTCTAGGAGGATTGATCAGTGTGACTTTTGGTGATCAGGAGCTTATGTTTGACTTTCCCTGCTTAAACCCTCTCCCAGCTTTGGACCCTTTCCTCCTCCTGAATGGTCCTGATGAGAGATTTTCCATCCCCCAGCCTCATGAGCTGCAGCAGAGTGTAGGTTCTCTTGCCAGTGCTAATGATTTCATTAAGTGCTTCTGAGGATTTGCTTCAAGATAAACCCTCTAAGTTGGCATCCATGGAATTGGAATTTTAGCTCTGCTAGAAGCAGAGGCAGGGAAGCACCTATGAAACAACATGGTAGTAAGAAAAGGCAGGGTTCAGAAGGTGACTGAGATCTATTCATTTAGCAGAAGTGCTAAGACTCAAGAATGCCATATGCATTCATATAAACATGTTATATTCCTGCTCAAACACTTTCCATGACTCTCTTTTGCCAGAGCCAGAGTCTTAACTCTTTAGCCTACCATTCAGATGTTCACAGTTCAGGCTCCATTTTAGCCCTTGCCACTTTCCCAATGCAACCACTCAGAAGGAACCCCTCCCCCCCAGGACTATTGCAGCGCTTCAGTAGGTTTTATCTTTTATCCTTGATTTCTTTGGTAATCTGCCTGGAATATCTTTCTCCTCTTCTTGTCTTGATAATCTCCTCCTTATCCTTCTAGACTGGATTCACCGTCACTTCTGCAAAGTCTTCCCTGACTTTCACCCCAGCCTCCAGCAGAGTTAGCACCTCCCTCCATTTACATCCCATCCCATGATACTTACACATGCTTTAGAGCTGGCCCCTGTGTAGACTAAGATAGGAGGTTTCAGATACGGGAGCAAATCTTGGTTACCATTGTACCCCTAGTACTTAGCTTAGTGCTTGGCATTTAGGGTGTGTGTTCCTGTACATACAGCTAGGGTGGGTGTGACTTCTGCCAACTCACCACAGTGGGGGCCAAGGCTGTTCCAATGGGGCTTAGTCTGACGGTCTCACTGTTGCCTCTGTTCCCTTTGCTTCCATGTTTTCCCTAGACCAGCTCTTTAGCATTGGGAAGGCCAAGGGGATTGGAAACAGGAATGCTGTTCTTCCTTTTTTTTTTTTTTTTTTTTTGTGCCAGTGGCTAGAGGAAGTCAGGAATTGCAGAGTGAGATAAAACCAGGGGCCTGAGGTGCGTGAGCCCCAGAGAAGCAGCTGAGGAACATCAGATCCAAGATGGGGGACAAGGGGTAGAATCAATGTGTGAAAAAAAGTTTAGTTTTGAGACAGAGTCTCACTCTGTTTCCTGGGCTGGAGTGCAGTGGTGTCATCATAGCTCACTGCAACCTCAGACTCCTAGGCGCAAGTGATCCTCCTGTCTCAGCCGCCCAAATAGCTGGGACTACAGGCATGCACCACTATGGCCAGGTAAGTTTTTCTATCTATTGTAGAAATGGGATTGCAATTGTAGGATTGCTCTTGCTCAGGATGGTCTCAAACTCCTGATCTCAAAGATCTTCATGCCTTGGCCTCCCAGCGTGCTAGGATTACAAGCGTGAGCCACCATACCTGGCCTTGGGTTAAATTTGTGTTTCATCAATTTTACATTTGTTCATATTTTGGCATCTCTGGAATTGAGGTACATCTTACTATCATTGACATATCATAGTTTATTTGACAATATGATTTTCTTTCTTAGTGATATATAAAGTGCTTGTGTCTTTGCAAATGATGGCATCTTAGATTTGATGAAATGTTGCCACCTGTTAGCAAAGGTCAAGGCTAAGACATTAGTGGCTGGATAAAGTCAACACTAGAGTCAGATCTACATGTTAGGAAGAGGCAAAGGCAGGGCTGGGCCTGGGGTGAAGCAAATGAAATGTCTAAAGGGGGAAACAGGAAGCAGAGGCTTAATTGATGCCTCCCTGCAGCTGTGTCTCTTTAGAACGAGGGGGAACACTACTCTGTACTCTGTGAGTGCCCTCTAGGAAGTGACATTGCAGAGGGGGGCAATGATTGCCTCCTCTAGGCCTTTCTTCAGTCCCCAAATTCTAGGACTCTTTGTCCCCTTTATCTATCTCTTCCCAAAGACCCACTGTGGATGAGGGAGATGAGGAAGGAAGGTGGGAAGGGAAGCAGGTGGAGGAGGGGAGTTTACTTCTGCACCATGGGGATAGGTAGGTGTAATCATGACAAAGTACATCTTGTAAAATGTGAAAGTACAAATCATTGGTTCTCAGCCCTGGCTGCAAATTTGCATCACCTGGGAAATTTTCTTTCTTTCTTTTTTTTTTTTTTTATTAAACTGTGTTAGTTTTTATTGTTGTTGCAGTTTTTGCCGGGGCTGGATTTGAACCCACCACCCTCAATATAGGGGGCTGGTGCCCTACCCACTGAGCCACAGGCACCTCCCGGAACTTTTCAATAATACTTTGCTTGAGCCTCAAACCAGATGAATGGAATCGCTATTTTTCATCTGGAGTTGAGGATCATTGGCCAAAAGTATTTCTTAAATATTCAATAACTAAGGATTGCCTTCAAAATTTAAATTGTATTGTGCATCCCTGACTTGGAGAAATAATGCAGTGTATATCTGAGTAGTCCTTTGGGTTTGCAAAGCACTTACATGGGTATGACCCTCTGTGGTGGGTAGGCAAGCTACCACTATCCTGCTCATTTTACTGAAGAGGGTGTAGGGTAGAGAGGTTGAGAAACTTTGTGAAGGGAGATGATGTCCGAACTATGAGTTGGCAAAGATCTTACAGTTGGCCAGTTGTACAGGGATTAAAGGAGCAGAGCTGGGGAAAGCTAGTGGTTTGTGTTTGGTAAAACAGAGGAGAGGGAAGGAAAGGCCACCAGGTAAGACCAGGGACAGAGGCGGAGGGAGGGTGGAGGATGGCAGCGCTGCTGCGCTTAATAACAGCATAGAAAATACCCCAGAGGCTTTAGTGGATGGACAGCTGTCTGTAGAATCATTGGCAGAGCCTGTTTTTTGTCAGGGGCTGATGGGACAGAGAGAAGTCAAGAATTTCCTAGAGAATCCATGTTGATGAGGAAGGCGAAGCCAAGACCAGAAGCAAAAGAGATACACCAAGAACCCAGACAGAAGGGATCCAGTTTTTTCAGGGACCTAAACAAGTGAGGAGATGGCAGGAGAATGAAAGAGCTGGAAGAGGAGAGGAGTCCCAGGACCACAGGCAGGGTGGGTGTGAGGGGAGAGTAGGGTCCAGGGGGTGCTTAGCAAAGCTCTTCGAGGAGTGGGCTACTGATTCAGGATGGCAGTTCACCTAGGTGTCCTAGGTACTGTGAAGGTCCCATTCTTTATCTGGCTCCAGGCTCAGCTGTGTAACCTCATTGCCGAGAAGCAGGAGGAAGGAGGGACAGCAGAGGATGGTAGAGGGCCTCCACTCATTAGGAGGTAGCAGCAAGAGACTGTTCCACCCAGCCTGTGCTACCGGGGCCCACAGGTCTGTGCCTCTCTGAGGAGCTCTCTGAGTCCAGGGCCAGTGAAAGGCAAATCACCAGCTCCTCCATGAGATAATGGGGTTGTCTAGGGAGACAGCTCCCAGGCCGGGCTTGGGTCTCTGACAGCAGGCAGCTGTGGCAGCGTGTCCTTGCTCCAGCGCAAGTCTTATCTTTTTTTTAACGAATTCTGAATTATAATGACAAATTTCCTTGGATGTAGTGTATGCCTGACAATCAAATCACTACTAAATCAATTCTTTGCAATCAATGTTTTTCTAATGAATTTTGCATTTCTAATGGCAGGACCCGACACTATCTGTTTATTTTCTCTCTCTTGCCCTTGGCTCCCTCCCCTGCCTCCTTGTTTTAAGTAACTGCACACGAGGATGCGGGAGCCAAATGGCAGGTCTGTAGCAGTTTTTCTTTTTCAGAATCTCCTCAATTTCTCCTCACCCTTTTCCTTAGCATCCCTCACTGGGAAACTTAATGGGGTGTTTCTGGAGTAATTAGAATGATTTAAATAGCTCCACTAACAAAGTTTGTCAGGAAAATCCTCACAACCCCCTGGGGGGGGGGTCCCCACACACCTGCTGTATCCTGACCAGGGAGGGAGTGGAGATGGTGGGAAAACGGAGGGGACAGTCCTGTCCCCTGCACCCGTCCCATTCCCCACACCCTCCCCGAGAAAAATCTCTTTGCATTTCAGAATTCTGTAGAACTTCTGGGCAAAATAACACAGCTACTAATAAAAATAAGTACTGCAGGGGAGATGGGAGAACAACTCCCAGACTCAGACTGGTTCTCAATGCCCAGATTCAGGAATGAGTGCATGGATGATGCTGGTGGGGACCTGCAGGATAGTGTTCCAGGAATGTGATTTGTGGGGACTGTGATCTACAAACTTAGATTCATTGTGGTAGGCAGAATAATATTCTCCACCACCACCCCCATGTCCACTGTGAATATGATGCAAGGGAATTAAAGTTGCTAATCTGTTGACCTTAAGACAGAGAGAGTGTCTCTGGATTAGCTGGGTGGGTTCAGTGTAATCACCAAGGGCCTTAAAAGCAGGAGAGTAAGGCAGAAGCCAAAGTGATTTATTAAAAAGGACTTAGCCTGCACCACTGCTCTGAAGAGGGAGGAAGGGGCCGTGAGCTGAGGGATGCAGGTGGGCTCTGGAAGCTGAAAAAGATGAGGAAGCAGATTCTTCCCTAGAGCTTCCAGAAGGGAAGACAGCCCAGCCAACACCTTGATTACAGCCAAGAAGACCTGTGTCAGACTTCTGATCTCCAGAACTGTAGGAAACTTGCATTGTTTCAAGCTACTGAGTTTGTATTAATGGGTTGCAGCAACAACAGAAAACGAATACAGAAATGCCCACATTTCTCAGAGGTCCTGCATGTGGCTTACAGATGAGGAGAACCTAGGATACATACTAGTGAAGTCAGTAGACCATGAGAAAGGCCAGTTTTAATGAAGATAGGTGGAAAATATAATAAGAGCCCCAAGAAGGTGTAGGGAACCCCTGAGGGACTCATTGTTAACTCACTCATTCATCTGTCTTTGAGGCAGCCTAGCTAGCCCCCTCCTCCTGGCCCACTGCCCTGTGTGGGGCACATACCCTTCTTCCCTCCATGCTCCATCCCTGCTTCTGCCTGCCACACCTACCCCTAGCTAAGAGCACAGCCCTTGCAGTGAGTCACGCTCAGGTCTGGATCTTGCTCTAGCCTTATCAGCCAGGTGACCAAGGGCAATTTGCTTAATCATTCTGAGCCTTGCTGCTCCATCTTTAAAAGGGACGCATTAATGCTACACAATAGCTGACCTCTGGGTGTTGTTGTGAAGATGCCGCATGTCAAGAGCTTAGTATGTGGCATGGCACGAAGAAAAAGCCTTGGTAAATATCTTGTGTGTTAACACCCTATCATGAGGGCAGCATGCCCCCCGATTTGTTGTATGGCACCTCTCCTGTGCTCACTCTCAGCTGGCTTCCTACTCGTTGAGAAAATTAAAACAACTCAAAGAGGATTTCCACAGACTTCTATGGCTGCATCTGGCCTTCTACCATCATCTGCCCATTCAAACTCTGCTCTTCTCGCAGGACACTGTCCCTCCTCCCATCTGAAGCCAACTCCTCCACCTGTGTGTGCTCCCCTTCACCCTCCCCTCCAGCAATTCTCTTTTCCCTTATATTTCATCAGCTTTTAGCTTTGTACTGCATTGTTCAAATCTGCATTATTACTATTATGCTATTATTACTCTCCCATGATAAGAAAACTCTTCTTTTGATCTCCTTTCTCTTTTAAGCTACTGTCCCATCTTTGCTTCTTCCTATGAAAGAGTTCTCTATACCCAGTAAGGCCTTTCACCCTACCTCCATGCTGAAACTGTTCTTGTCAAGATCACCCGTGACCGGTTGCTAAATCCAGTGGACAGTGTTCAGTCTGCATCTTACTTGAGTTATTAACAACAGTTTGATTTAGGGGTGGCACCTGCCCCACTCATCCTCCCAGACATGACAGTGTCATGGTTTTTCTAGCTCACAAATGGTTCTTTTTCACCTTTACTCATCTTTTCAGCTTTTTCAGCTTTACTCATCTCTTTTTTGAGGCCTTCTAATCTTGGGCTTGGCCATCTTCTCCATATGATCTCATGTAATCTTGTGATTGGAAATACCGGCTTTATATTGAGGACTCCAATGATTATCCCTCTCTCCTGAACTTGAGACTTGCATGTCTAAAGCTTCAAGAAGCCTGCTCTGACCTATTTAGAAGTGCAAAACCTCCCTGAATTTGCTTGAATTCTGATTGACTTCTCCGACTCCACATGCCCCAGGCAGAACTCCTGACCATCCTACCACCCCCGATTCTGAATCTGCTCCGCCTACAGCCTTCTCTGCCTGGGGCGGATGACAGCTCCAACCTTCCACTCCAACCTTCCACTTGCTTAGGCCAAAAAATGGAGTCATCTTCATCTCTTCTTGTTCTCTCACATACCTCGTCCAATTTGCCAGGAAATACTCTACTTTTGGCTCAGCTTTAAAAATAGACATGGAATCGAATCAAGTCTCATGCTGCCACTGCTCCCACCTCCATTGGAGCCACCTTTATCTCACACCTGAGTCACTAGTAGCTTCTTAACAGGCTTCCAGATGGTACTCCTCTCCTCTGCGCCCATCAGGACAGCCAGAGGATGCTTTCAAAGCCTAAGACAGACCATGCCATTCCTCTGCTCAGAACTCTGCAGTGGCTCCCTATTTGCCTCAGAGTAGAAGCTGAATCCTGACAATTAAGTTTGTGAACTCATCCTAGAAAAAGTGCTGCTTTGCTCTTTGCTGATATCACTACTTCCCTTGGCCATTTGGTGACCTTAATGATATTCAACAATGAGGTATATAGCTGTTTTTCTAGGATGAGTTCATCAGACCTCGTATGATGACAACTCTTATGGCCATTCCAGAACAAGAGTTCCAAAATTGCTTTGAAGGCTGGACTAGGCACTGGTGTCGGTGCACAGCTTCCAAAGGGGAGTACCTTGGAGGTGACTGTGGTGTTATTCAGCAATGAGGTATGTAGCACTTTTCCTAGGATGTGTCCATGAACTTAATTGTCAGGTTCTATTCTATCCCTCGCCGTGGCTCACTTTACTCTGGCTACTCCTAGCTGCCTGGGGGACTTTTCTCTAGCTATTGCCTTGTGTGAAAAACTCTGTCAAGGTATCTGCTTGGCTGGCTCCCATTTCCTTCAAGTCTACGTTCAGATCTCACCTTCCTGATGAGAACACAATGATTACTTACTTATAATTGCAAATCACCCCACTCCCTTCATCTGCGATCTACACTGTCCAGGTACATCATGGTGACTTTGTGGGTGGTCAAGTGAATTTTCCAGGATGTCTCTCTGAGTTTACTACACGACTTTTTCCTTTACTTTTTTTTGCCAGAGGTAGAAGTGGTAGGAGGCAGGGAGTGCTCAGCTCTCAGCGTTTCCTGCTGCAGACTGTACCCTCCAGGGAGTAACAGATACGCCTGATCAGATTCTTCATCTCCACTGGGGTGTGTTCTTAACTGGGTGATCACTGCCTCAAAATTAGGGGGCAGCATTGATAATAAACTGTTCTTTTTTTTTTTTTTTTTTAAGAAACAGGGTTTCATTTTTTTGCCCAGGTCAGAGTGCAGTGACACCAACATAGCTTACTGCAGCTTTCAACTCCTGGGCTCAAGTGATCTTCCTGCCTCAGCCTCCTTTAGCTGGGACTACAGGCATACACAATGGCACATAGCTTTGAAAATCTTTTTAATGGGATATCTGATGTCTGCCTCCTAGAAATAGCCATTGTCTCTACTTTGATAGTCATGGCCAAATAAGTCTGTGGGATTCCAGTGTGAGACTGGGTCCTGATGGAAATATTTTTGTCACCACATTTTGTGCTGAGAGCCTATCAGGTCCAGGGGTGCTGTCTTATTCCCAGCACCTCGCATAGGCCTGACACATGGTTGGTGCACAATAAATGCTTGCTGTTGGATGAAATCATGATTGACTGTCAATTAGCCTGGCCATTGACCTTCTGGTGAGTAGAATTTGGAAACTTGGTAAGACCTTCTTCCTTCCAGAAGGTTAAATCTATTAATCTCCTCTTGAGAGATTTTGTTTTTGCTTGATTCCGATCAGCCCACCTCAGTCCCAAGGCACTCTCAGGGACAGTCCTGACAGGCAGTGAGAAAGAGACGTGCAAAAGAGTAGAAGTGACCAGGCTCCAGGCAGGCAACCTGCAGTGGTAGGTAGCAACCCAACATGCTAGTGAGAGGAGCCCTTCAGTCTCACTGGGCAGTGGCACACAGCTGTGGGTAGAAAGATACATTTGGCCCTTTATAACTTTGCTATCACCTCCAGTGGCTTGTCCTATGTGCTCCAGTCATAGTTGTAATCTTTGTGGTGATGAATGTTTTTGAACATTTTTACATGTGTTATTGATTTTTAATCCTCATGATAATCTCACATAGTAGGTATTATTAGTAAATCTGTTTTAAAATGAGAATTTATTGAACATCTCAGCGCTGTGCTCTGTGTAACGCACACTATACCACTGGACCCTCACAAGTACTTACGTGGAAGATACTACATCCCTGCCTTACCAGACTGAAGGTCTTTGTTTTCTACTGCCACATAACAAATTATCGCAAACTTAGTGGCTTTAAACAATGCCCATCTATGATCTTATAGTTTCTGTAGGTCAGAAGTCCAGGCATGGCATTGCTGGGTTTCCTGCTCAGGGTCCCATCAGCATGAAAGGAAGGTGTCAGCTGAGCTGTGATCTTACTGTGGCTTAGGGTCATCTTCCAAATTCATTTGGGTGGTGGCAGAATTCCCTTTGCTGCAGTTGTCCCTGTGTTTTGCTGGCTGTTGGCTGGGGGTGCTCTCAGCAATGAAAGGCCACCCTCAGCTCATAGCCAACAGGCTCCCTCCACAGGCAATTCCCAATATGGCAGTTTGTTTTCCTCCCTGGGGCCTGTGGGGGAGCATTCTATGATCACTTTTTTAGAAAGAGCTTGCCTGACTAGGCCAGTCCCACCCAGAATAAGTCAACTCACTCTCAATCTACATGAGTGGCACCCCACATCCAAGGTCAGGGGATCCTACAGGGATGTCTACCTGGTGTGGGGATTTGGGGAGCCATCTTAGAAGTTACATAGTACCTTGAGGCTGTGAAGTCTCACAGCCCGTAATTGGCAGGGATAAAGCTGAAACCTTTCTCCTGTGAGCCCATGATAGTTGTGCTGCTGTTGGAGCAGAGGGTAGAATAACAGTAGAACTGAAGTTCAGGGGTGTAGACTTTGAAACCTTTCCCTGTTTAGCAGGTAACAGCCAAGGAGAACCCTTCAGTCACTGCACAGACAGGGCTTGAATGACCATGGTGGCATGTTGCAGGGACTTAGGGAGGCTGGCTATATATCTTTGGCCACATTCAGTGATGGTGTAGAGGTTTAGATTATAAATCATAAACTGTCAGGATTTACAAGGCACCCAGAGAACCAGCTAGCCCAGAGATTCCTGAATTGTTCCATGGAACCCTTGTTCCAAAATGGCAATCATTATTATAGTAAGAAAGGAATCCACTGCAAAATGAGTCTGGAGAATCCTGGGTGAAACACAAGAAAAGATGTTGCTTCACAGTAGGTCTTTGGGGTGCCCTTCAGATATTAATATGTTTCAGGAATCTATAAGAGGAAGAAAGACTATTTGGACCCTAGAACCTTTCCTTGCTGTGTGTCAATGAGGATGAAGGTTTGGGAGAGGATGTGCTAGTTACTGGTGCCAGTTGGACTGGATAGTATTTCAGCTTCTCTCTCCCAGCCACCCAAGGGAGATTGTGGTCTGGGATGGAAGCAGAGTTCTGCTGAGGATGACAATACACTGTTTACTACCAAGGAAAAGCTGGTGGCCAGGTGCTTGGGGGCCTCAGCCTCAGGAGTGCCCATGGTGGGGCCCCTCTTTAAACACAGCCTTGTGAGAGAACTGGGGCAGGTGGGGGTGAGAAACAAGAAGCTATTGCTGATCTGTTAGTGAAGAAAGGGAAGGAGCTGGAGCCAGTTCGCTTAATGGGAGGATACCTGCTTAGAGATTATCAGAAGATAAATGGCCCTGTGAAGGATTGGAAAGGCAGAGGCCCAGATGACCCAGCCAACACAGGCTCAGGGACTGCCTTTTCTTTTATTTGTTTTGTTTGTTTTGTCTTGTTTTTGCTAATCATAGGCTTCTGGGATTCAGGGGAGCAAATGGATGAGGATCAGGAGGCATCTGAGGCTCTGGGACTCTGCCCCTGGCCTTGCTGGGGACCTGTGGAGGGTCTCGCAGTAGGGAGGGAGACTGAGTTGTTGTCTGCCTGGGGGAAGGTGCAGAGAGCAGTTTCCCATCCCAAGCTAGGGGTGGGGGCTGTGGTGGTTCTGCTCCTTCCCAGAAGAACCCCCGGAAAGGGAAAAGAGAATCAATTTGAAGATTCAGCTCCATAAACAATGCCATAAAAATCACATCCATTTGCAGAGAAAGGCTCATTGCTAATGTGCCAAAACAATGCTGTGCGCTTACAGCATCAAACCCTGATCAATCTTCTCGTGGGGGCCAGCGAGCTGCCTCCCAGGGAGGATCAATTTCCAGCTCTCTCTGAAGAACAAGGGAGGGGCCAGCCTTGAAGCTTAGTACTTTCTGTCCCCTTTCTTACCCCCACCCAGCCCACTGTGAGTGGAGTAGTCCCCTGATCGGGGAGACTACTCAGGACTTGGGGTAGGAACAGCTGGCAGGTGCCCAACTTGGGGTGAGGAAGGGGCAAGTGGTTGGGGGGTAATGCCCCATTTCTGGGCTCTAGTCTTACTTGAGCCTCTGCCGCCTAGGTCTGTGAATTTAGGCAAACCCCTCTTAAGTTTTCCTCTTTTGTAAACACTAGAATTTGGCTGGTCTATCTCAGTGGCATGTGGGGAGTGTTAAATAACCTAAGGATGTGAGGTTTCCTGGAAACCTGTGTTTGGGACAGCACTGGAAGGCCACCAGCACAGGTCCTCATTAGTAGCTGTGGAAGTGGAGGCTCAAAGAGATGAAACAACTCAGTTCAAGGTCACTCTGAGAGACAGTGGGAAAATCATTAATTCTAAACCAAGACAGAAGGTAGAACAGGATCCGAGGAAGCGTCTCCTTAGCACGAAACCTCCGTGACAGGTTCCAGGATATCTGACCACTCCCACCTGTTCTCCTCTTAGTCCCCCAGATTTTTGGCCTTTTCTGGTGCTTGCTCACCACTTAGGGACCAGGACCTAAGCCCACTTTGTGGAGTTCAGGGCCTCCTCCCTGCAGGGAGCATACAGAGTATCAGACTAACCCAGGCTTGTACTGCCAGCTCTGTGGGGTGAGGCATTGTCCGTACCAGGAGTGGGTGGGTGGGGTGTGGGGGTTCAAAGACCCTTCTTTACAGAGTATAAAATCCTGTTAATGCTCATTCTTGTGTTCCTGGCACGAAAGGAATACACTGACCAGCTCCCCAAAGGGGTAAGGAAGGTGTAGGAGATTTCCTAGAGACCCGAGGAATCTTAGAGTTAAAAGATACCTTAGATGGGGTCCTGTACAGCCTCTCACCTGGTACAGTGGTCCTTTCCTCAGCAGCTAGTCCCTTTGACAGGTCCAATGACCAGCAGCTCTCCACCTCACAGCCCCCCCATTGAAACTGGGCACCAGTTTAGTTGTTAGGAAGTTCTTATGCTATGAAAATAAGCTCTAATAACATCTGTACTTCCATCCTGGTGTGTCCTGGGAAGTCAGGCCCAGTCCTAGCCATGGTCAGTGAGTGTTTACCCTGCACCTCTCTCTGCCTGGCGAGCTTTGCATGCATAGCTCACATAACCCAGGAGGTGAGAAGCACTAAAGATATTTTATAAGTGAGAAAACTGGGGTACAGAGGCATCAGGAAACCTGCCCTGGGTCACCTAATTAGTAAAATGGGAGAGCTGGGATTTGAACTGGGGTAGTCTGGCTCCTGAGCCTATTTTTTTAACCTCTACATTTCCAAATAGATCTCAACTTTCCTCTCCTCCAAGGAAAGTCTGTTTCATGTTTGAAACCGTCATTTGTTCAGGGTGAAACACTCCCAGAGCCTTTAGACTCCTAGGTATCCTGGTTACACTCCTCTGTTCCTTTAAAAATGACATAGAGCATAACCCAGTGGTCCAGATGGGCCCAACCAAGATGGAATATAGAGAGGCTGTTGGTTCTTTCTTCTAATTGTGCACATGTAAGATTTATTTCTCTTCTTAGCAGCTGAACTCACCATATTGAGCTTGTGGTCAACTCAGACCTCAAGATCTTTCTCTCATGGATCTCTGTCAAGCCGCAGGTCCTTTATCTTCTACTTGTCCAATTGAGTCTGTGAATCTAAATGTGGGACTTTGCACTTATCACTACTAGATTGCATCTGTGTGGTTTTGGCTTGTACTCTAGCCTATGAAGATAGCTCAAGTTTGTGACTGTCACACAATTATTTTCTTTAAACTTTGTCATATACAAATTAGGGAATTGGGCGGCACCTGCGGCTCAAAGGAGTAGGGAGCCGGCCCCATATACCAGAGCTGGTGGGTTCAAACCTGGCCCCGGCCAAAAACTGCAAATTAGGGAATCATCCTTTCTCAAAATTCATCTATGCCATTGATAAAAATGTTGAATGAGATGGAAGACAAGCCTGTACCTTTTTCTCCAGAGAAAGATTTCCTGCCAGGTAACAAGAAATCATTCTCTTGAAATACAAAGATTTGTAATTTTTGACTTCATAATTCTGTATCATTCTGGCATCGAATGCCTAGCTATATTTCAGGAAAAGGGTTAGGCACTGAGGAAGGACAGATGTTCAAGTCGAAATTCCTGCTTTCACAAAGCTTCAAGGGGAGTTGGGAAGACAGGTACAAGACAAACGATAATGACATCTCTAAGTAGTCGGTTTGGATGCACATGGGTGGGAGGCCAGACCAGGGGCACCTCGCTCCCTGGGTTGGTGGCATCTGAATTATGATTTAGAGAATGAGATGGATTTGTAAGGGTTTGCATACTGGGAGGAGGTGGGCTGCCTAAGGGGGCATTTTTGATTCCATCATGTAGCCAATTGGGGGCCATCATAATTTTAACTCAATGATCAACTGAGTTTGACTCATCCTCCAACTTCACTCACTCTACATTTAGAAAGATAACCCCACATCCAGCAGTGCCTGGGGAACCTGTGGAGGTGTGGAGGGTCATGGAGGGAAGGGAAGAAAAGGAAGGAATGTTGAAATGTCCTCTTTTGAATCGAGAGAAGGGGTGAGTCAGACACAGAATGTGCCAGAGAGAGGTCGGTGCTTTAGGGAGGTTTCCTGGGTGATTTTGACACTGCTCATCTCCTGGCAGAGAAGACATGGGGAGACTGAGCAGCCGTAAGAGTGGGGACTTAGAGGTGAAGTATGGGGGGAGGTGGGGATTTTTGTGAAGCTCAAGTGACACTTTACCCATGGCTTCATTACTTAATTTGAGAGTTGTAAAGCGCTGGTCACTGGGTGTGCTCTTATTATTTAATATGCAGCCAACCATTCCAAAGACAAGCCAAAGAGATTTTTGGATTGTCTGGGCCACAGCTCCTTTGACCTCGTTGACCCTTGTGCCTCCATGTCATGCTAGGCAGTTGCTACCCCAGACCACCACAGACAGCATCTGGCCCGAAAAGGAACCTTTGCAGCAATTTTTGCCCCCCAGCTCTGAAACCTCAGCTGGGCGTTAGATTGCTGTAATTCATGGCAAAGGTTGCGCCTTGTAATTTCTCTTTTTCTCCCTCTTCCCCTGCCTCCCTCCCCCAGTGGGAGAGGAAAAGCAGCTATGCTTATAGAAAGATTGATTAGTTAAGCAAGTCAATTATATCTCTTGCCGAGAGCAACTGTATATTAAGTAATGCAGCAAAAATGATTGTCTGCACAGATCCATTTTGTGGAACAGCTGTTCCAGAGGCCCGGAAAGAGAAGACGAAGGTTAAAATCTCGTAATAGTCTTTGCTCCCCATCTCACCCAACCCCATCATGCCTGGCCCTCCGGGGCTCCATTTATTATGAGATGGAATAAGGTTGGGTAATGAGCATGCTGGCTGCCTGCTCCAGTTTGCAGGAAAACTCCCCCACCATGCCATGAGCTCCTGGGCTCCCATCAGGGCTGGCCCTGCTGCCCTCCTTTCCCGGGGGTGGGGGGTGTTGACTGAGGCCTGCTTGGGAGTAGAGAGCTCCCTGCTCCCAGCCCCCAGCTCAGCAGCTCTGAGATACTGGGAAGAGCTCTGGATATAGAATCTGAGATAGGGGTTCAAGTCCAATTACTGAATGTCTGATTTTACCTAAGTCTTTTAATCTTTCTGAACCTCCATTTTCTTGTTAGTAAAATGCAGCAACATTTAAATGAGATAATGTGTACATGGATGAAATTTGGGGTCTACAGTTGTAAGATAAAATACATAATTAATGCTGGATATTATTAAGCTAGGCAAGGAGGAGATGGAGAGGGGGTGTCTGGGCTCGATTTATCAGGTGCTACATGCAGGACCTTGCCGTGGGTTAGCCGGAAGTACTACAAGGGACAAACGTTCAGATGCTATGTGTAATCAACCCATGCTCCTTTGCTCTTAATCACTGAAGAAAACAGGTAGATTTTTCTTCTCCCCAGCTGTGCCAGCTCCTTCTCTTGGGTTGCATGTGCTGTGGTTTAAACTTCTATCCCATACGTTTGTACTTAGTGTTTATTTTAACCAGTATTTCTTGTACACCAGAAGTGACTTGTAGGACCATCTGTCTGCACTCCTAAAGGCCATGGAACTGGCAGGAAGTAGCTGACTCCTGTGCCCCGGTACACACCCAGGCAGCAAAGCTGATGTGCATTGGGAGGGAGGAAGGCATCTGGGGACACTTGCCTTGTCCACCCATGGATTCGGGGCCCAGGCTAATGCCCACCTTCTCCTTCTTGACTGTTAGGGGTAGAGACTCTGCTAAATAGTGAGATTCACATTTTTACCCTAGGGCAGACCTTTCCCGTTTGTCAGAAGACATCTCTTATTTCTTTTCTCTGTCTTAAGAGGGCACATCAACTGGCTTGTCCCTCCCTGAAATCCTGTTACTGCCCCTTCGTGCTTCTGACAGAGGTATTTCTCCCCTCTGGAAGAAACCAAGTTAGGAAAAGTGGGGCTGTGGGCCTATCATGTGGGTACACCTCACTGTGGTCATATAGGCTAATCCTCTTATGGGGAAACTGAGTCCAGAGATGGGCATGGCCTGGGTGGTACAGTTACGATCGCACAGCTGGTAGAACTCTGTCTCCAAAGCCTTTGGTGTGCTTCTTCTGTTGGGCATCCTAGTCTCCTTTTGGAAAGTCAGTTTTGACAAGGAGAAGGCAAGGGCAGGTTGCTGAGTGCTGCTGTGGCTGTGCTGGAGGTCAAGTGCTTTCTCACTCGGCACAGCGCTGTCCTGAGTGCAGTCACAGTGGTCACCGTTTCCAGGGCAGGCAGCCCCACTCCCCCAGCCTGATGGTTCTCAGCCTCCCAGGCCAGGGCTCAAATCCAGGTCAGACCCAGATGTCCCTGGCCCTTCCCAGCTTTCAAGGCTGATGAACTCCAGCTCCCTGGTTTCTGAGCAGTTTTTCACGGTTTCATTTTCCAACCCTGAAGCCACATGTGGGTATTTAGCATAGAAATGGCTGCTTCCCTGATCTGCTTGCCTCTCCCAGTTCCTAAATAGGAATCTGTGTGTGTGCACAGAGGGATGGCGGGGGTGGTGGTTGTGGTGATGCTGACAGTGACCCACATGGGCATCTAGCCCTGAAAACTGGGCCCTTGGCTGGCAGAGGTCTCTCAGCAGGGATGGACAAATGGACACTACAGCTGTGTCAGGGAAACAGCCTGGGGAAAGGGCCACGGGGGCACCATGGCTCGTAGGATGCCTCAACTGGAAGGGGCCTAGTGGCCAGGTCCCCTGCCTGGGCCTTGAATTCCTTTGCCAAGCCTCCTGCCAGGCATCCCTGTGTTTCAGGGGAAGCTACGACACAGCCCCGCTTCCTGCGGAGTGCAGGAGCCCGTCCTCTCTTTGTCTGTGTGTCCTGAGTGAACTCAGGACTGGACATTTGTCCAGATTAGGACCTAAATGGGTTACAGTATCACGTTTAACTCTGGGACTTCCTTTTCCCTGTCCTCATCTTACCGCAGGAGAAAATTACCTAATCGAGCTCTTAGTGATATTAAAGAACTGCTCTTCTGCTTCCCAGGTTCTCGGCCCTCCAGCATCTCCTGGGTGCCTGCAAAGAAAGGGCTGCAGTAAGCGTGTATTTTCTGAGTCTTCTTTTCCTCTTGAGGATGGAATGTAGATCACCAGGGAGAGATGGGGTGAGGGAAGATGAGGACAACCCTTCCTACCAAGAGGTGGGTGTCAGCTGCAAGCTGGAACCATCTTGCTCATGCCCTTTTCCTTACAGATGAAGAATCCAGGCCAAGGGGGGAAAGAGATTTCCCTGGGGTCACGTGGTGAACCCACTGGATTCAACTGGGATGGGATCCAGCCCAGGGCTGGTGGTTGACTGAGGATACTCTCCCACAAGTCACACCGGCAGTGGGGGGAGGGGAACACACCCTTCTCCTTCCACCATTTTCAGTGAGATTCTCAGTCTAGGTAAGAGCCAGGGGGAATCAGAGGGGGCACCGTCTGCAGTGAGTCTCGGAAGCATCCCCTCTCATTTTCTGAGCACAAGAAACTCCTCCCCCTACATCTTAATGCCCTGGGTTCCACCATTTGAATGTTTATTCCTTTAGTTTAATGTGTTTGTTCTTTAAAAAGAAGGACATAGGTGAGGCTGAACTTATCACGTCCCTTCCTGAGGCTTTGAGATGGGGGATAAGCAGGAGGGAGGGAGAGGAGGGAAAGAGGGAACCTGGGAGTGTAGAGGGTAAGGTGCAGAAAGGGAGACTGAGGGTGGTGATAGGGCTGTTCCTCACTTTATAATGTTCTTTAGCCACTGGGCTCAGCTGGGGTGGGCTGGCTGGGCCTGAAGGGAGTGTGTGCATTTCAGGGTATTGAGGAGAGTCTACTGTCAGGGTCCTATCTGGGCTGAAGCAGAGGGATTACTAGAGCAGATGTAGGCTTCGGGGATTGACAGGGAGCCCCACATGTAGCTTCCTTGGAGAGTTTGCCTTCTCTATGGGATTCCTTCTCAAGTTTTCCCTAGGCAATCGACTCCCTGCACAGCCTGTTCCCCGCTGCTTGTAGCATGATGGAGCTCTCCATCACCAGGGACTGATGTGTCCCCTGACTGTAAGGTCTTGGGGACAAGTCATCCAACTGTAAGCATCTCAAATTTGAGAAGACTTGGCACAGCCTATAGTCCCAGCAGCTCAGGAGACTGAGGTAAGAGGATCGCTTGAGTGCAAGAATTTGAGGTTGCTATGAGCTATGATGCCAGGGCACTCTACCAAGGATGACAGAGTGAGACTCCGTCTCTAAAATAAAGTAAAATAAAATAAAATAAAAAGAAGACTTGGGTCACAGATGGTTTAGCTTCTAGACTGGATGGGGCTCTTTCTAGATGCTCTGCCCTTGTTCCCCAGTGTGCAGGAGGTAACAGATTCCAAAGGTCCCCAGATGCAGGGTGAAAGTCTCAAGGGACCTAGCACTCTTGGAAGCTGAGGCAGGTGAATTGCTTGAGCTCATGAGTTTGAGACCAGCTTAAGCAAGAGTGAGACCTTGTCTCTAAAAACACTAGCCAGGCATGTGGCGGGTGCCTGTCATCCCAGCTACTTGGGAGGCTGAGGCAAGAGGATTGCTTGAGCCCAGGCGTTTGAGCTTGCTGTGAGCTGTAATAACAGGACACTCTACCAGGGCAACAAAGTGAGACTGTCTCAAAAAAAAAAAAAAAAAAGTTTCAAGAGATGATTGTTCCTTGTGTGTGAGCCAGAGTAGCAGGCACAGAATGACAGTGGGGGAGTGAGGCTTCCCACAGTGACTGGGAGAATCCCCCCGGAACTGCCCCTCCCAACACATGTTCTATCTGATTGCCCAGGTATGTTCATTTGCTCCGTTTATGGGAAGTTTAGAGATTATTTGTAGTGAAAACATTACTGAAGTCAGAGAGACCTGGTTTCTAGTGTCACCTCAGCCAAATCCTGTAGGGTCAGCCTTGGATAAGTTACTTTCATACTATAAGTTGCTTTAATTTTCTCACCTGTGAAATGGAGATAATAGTTTCTATCTCACAGAGCTGTGCTGAAGGCTAAGTTGCACAGTGCATGGAGGCCATAGTAGTCAGACATGGTAGGACTCCCAGGGAGTTCAGCTCTCCAGGGATTTGGGCTCGCTCATTCTCTCACTGGTAGCTGTCTGCCCCTAGGTCTCATTCAGAGTGATGTCTCTGGCCTCCAGCAGCATCCTTGTATGCACTACATCCTTGGTGGTGGTCTGGCTGGCAGCTGCCCATCACGTGTGAGAGGCAGGGCCCTAGTGGCTGTTGCGGACCTTGTCGAGGGATGGCCAGACCAGGAGAAGCTCAAGGTCATGGCCTGCTCTCTGCAGATGTGCCAAAGTAGGATGCAATGTGGTTCTGGGGGGGGAAGTCCAGATGCTGGGAGAGAGAAAGCGGTGGGAGCAGGTGGCGGCTCTCCCTGAGATGCCACATGAGGGGGACAAGAACAAAGGCATGCAATTCTGCACATTAATAACCACCATTACTAGGCAGAGCTTAACCCCTGTGTACAATGGACACATCTGAGTAGCAGCAGGGCAAGATGAGAGAAATAGAGGCAATCCACAAAGCCCCAGAGAGGATTTTGGCAGCTGTCTCTCTCTTGCCATCCTTCATTCCTATAGTATTGGGCTTCCTTGGATTCTGTACCTTGAATGTCCCCATCTGCCCTTTACGCTCCCTAGAAACTTTCCCATCCTCTCCTTGAGTACAATGTCTGCCGAAAGCCAGAATAATGGTCAACAGATGGGACAAGGCTAAACTGCTGAGGTTAATGTGTTGCACCCGAGATTCTATAAGAGAATGAGGCCCGTATGACACATCCAAAGTCACGGGCCACAGAGCAGAGCAGAAGCCTGTCTTGGAGAGGATGGCCCTCCAAGTGGTACTCACCACCCTACATTCACTAATGCCTCCATGCATGCTTTGATTTTTTTCAGTGTCTGTTACATAGTGACTATTGAATAAATGTGTATTGATCACAAAAATAAAATAATGCAGTTTTTGCATCTACTCTGGGTGAGGCATCTACTCTGGGTAATGCAGTTTTTGCATCTACTCTGGGTAAGGTATGTTTTACCTCCTTTAGACTTGTAGCAACTGGGAAGCAGGTTATCATTATCCCATTTTCTGAATGAGAGAATTGAGAACTGAGGCATCTCAAGGTCAGAGAGTATGGCTCCAAAGCCCACGTCTCTTTACCACATCATCCTGCCCTTAGTGTCTTACGTGAAACTGTAGTTAATTACATCATGTTAAGTTTTTTCCCAGATGTCTCTTTTCAGTATTTCACTTAGCTCTTTTTGTTTTTCCAGGATTAGCTTTGCAAGTTTTGCAGGTGAGAGTGTGATTCTATTTTCCTCTGGGTACTTTGCCCATTGTTGTCAGAGGGTCATGTGGTTGCAGCCACCAGCCTCTCAATGTCCTTTAGGAGATATTAGCATACTTTTACATTTCAATTATACTTTAAATATATAAATTATTTAACTTTACTGGAATAGCCAAGTATCATCATTCAAGATGAATAAAATAGATTTTGGGAATAGTTTGATAACATTTTAGCAATTCTATAACTATTGTCAATTATTGCTTTATGTAGACCCAATTTTATCTCAGTAGTTGAATAGAACAAGTTCACCCGTGATTTCTCCAGGGCTTGTGCATGGCTGGCGCTTTGAGAGCATTAGGATGGTTTTTGGTAGAAAGTCCAGTTCCTCATCTGTAATAGCTTTTAGTAGTCAGAAGGGACAGTTTCCATTTTGTCTCCTAGAGCTGTCCTTGCCTAATAAGATAGATAGTAGCCACATGTGGCTGTTGAATTCTTGAAATATGAATATTGTAAATTGAAATCTGCCCTAAGTATAAAATATACACTGGATTTCAAAGATGTAGTGCCAAAAAAATGTAAGATATCCCATTAATATTTTTATGTTTATTAAATGTTGGTGTAATAATACTTTGGGCTTACTGGGTAAAATAGAATATATTGCTCTATTAATTTCACCTGTTTCTTTTATACTTTTAAAATTGCCTGTGAGAAAATTAAAAATAACATAATGTGGTTCACATATGGGCTTACATTAACATTTGAATTGCACAGCGTTGTTCTAGAGAATGCCTCAGTTTGCTGTCCTGGATCAATCCTTAAGTTCCAGGTTGCCCCCAGATTAAAAATCAAAGTGAAACGTGAATTTTAGGTGGCCACTTAATTCTTCTGATTTTTCGTGAAGAAGCATAGCAGTCTTCTCCCTCCTCAGAAGATTTCTTTGCTGCCTTACTTACTCCTCTTACCTAACACCAAAAGAACTTAACGCCAAAAGAAATTAAGGTCTATGACCTGTACTTGAAGTTTGTTGAAAATTCAGGTACTGGTAATTATATCTATTGGCCAGAGGCAGCTATAGAAGGGATTGTGCATCCAACAGTGTCAAGGCCAGGTTGGTCAAGAAGGCAATTTGAGGTGTGGTCATACTCATATCAAGGCTGGATCAGGCTTAGGTGAAGAGCAGAACAGAGTCAGGACTAGATTTTAGCAGACAAAGTCTGAGCTGGGACACAGAGGCCACCATGGATAGCGCTCCAGAGATGCTTGCTCTGGCCAGAACTCACAGAAGCTACTACTTTTACATAAGGCAATAAGATGTCCTCCTCCCCTTTTTTTCCCACCAATTCCTGCCCCTGATACCTTATTCCTGCAGTTGAGAGGGCAATACATTTCTTCTTCTTCTTCTTTTTTTGAGACAGAGTCTCACTAGTGTGCTTGGATCACCATTTCTCACAGCAACCCGAAACTCTTGGGTTTAGTAATTCTCCTGTCTCAGCCTCCCAAGTAGCTGGAACTACAGGTACCTGCCACAATGCCTGGCTAATTTTTCCATTTTAAGTAGAGGCAGGGTCTTACTCTTACTTGGGCTGGTCTCGAACTCCTGAGCTCAAGCAAGAGAGGACCAGAAATTTCTAAGGTAGGTCCTGATGAAATTTCTAAGGTAGGTCCTCTGTGAAAGAAGTTGTCTTGCTGTCCCCTTTCAGAAAAGCTCCACAGAAGAGCCAGGTATTGCTACTCTATCTCCTGAGTGAGTGTACTCTCCACTGGGGCTTGCATCATCTCCAGGTTGGTGGAAAATTGGGGTCCCTTGCGTAGTTTCCTTTCTTTGTTGCAGTGGTTCTGTGAGCTGGACCAAAGCTTGGATCCCAGAGGACTTTTAACAAGGCATGAACATGGTCTCCAGGCTAGACTTTTTCCAGTAAAGTCCAGCTGCCTTCCGCCCAATTATTGAGAAAACGTTCCCTAATAATCCACCCTTTCTCTGGCTGTATATAGATCATGCATAGCTTTTGCTATGGCTAATATCTGTCATGCATAAGTTCTATGTTTATTATGAAAGACCATTTGTTTGTTTTTCAACTTTTTATTATTCAAACACACATAGGTGGAGGAAAAAGTATAATGAATCCCCATGGACCATCACTCAGCCTCAGCAATTACCAACATATGGCCATTAAAAAAAAATCTATGTTCCCTATTTCTCCCTACCCCCTGCCAGACATCATATTATTTCATCTGTAAATGCTTCAATTTTGTGTTTCTAAGAGATAAGCACTCATTCCTTCTTTAAACATAACCACAATACCATTTACCATCTAAAAATATGAACTTTATTTTAGCTTTTACGAAAGTAATACATTCTCATTGAAAATATTCAGGCAATACAAAAAGGTATAAAGAAGAAAGTGAATATTATTCATAAACCGACATCCAGGGATAATTACTGTTAGCATTTTGGTATATACACAGGTGGTCCCCAGGCTGTGAATGAGATAGGTTCTGTAGGTTTGTTCTTAAGTTGAATTTGTATGTGAGTTGGAACAGGTACATTTACCTATTGCCTGTAACAGCCTCCATTAATAAGTGTAAGCCACACGTTAGTAGGATGTTTGCAACTCGAGGAATGCCTGTAGTTACATATGTTTAGTACGTATTATTTATACAACTTTACATATATAAAATCATGCTATAAATGATGCTGTAATCTTGTTTTGTTTTATTTGTTAAGCATTTTAAACATTAAAGTAGAAAATGCATATAAATCAGCGCACAGATTGTGAATGCACGGATCAACACATTTTCACTGTCATGTAGCCAACTACCATTCAGACCAAGAACGAGGATTACCTGCACCCCCAAACCTCATTCATGCCTCTCACCACTAACCCCACCAAAAACAGCCACCATTCTCACTCCGCTGGCTACAGATTTCTTTTCGTTACTTTTGGATTTTATGGAAATAGAACTATATGATATGTGCTCTTCCCTGTGTGACTTCTATTGTTCCACATTGTATTTGTAAGATAAATCCATGCTGTTGTAGGTAGCATGGGTTCACTGATTTTCTTTGGTGTATAGTATTCCACGGTGTGAATATTTCAGATTTCACTTATTCAGTCCATTGGTGGGCTCCTTTCCCCTCCAAAGTGTGTTGCTATTAGGAATGCTTTTCAGTGCACACATGTTATGAACTTTATATACATTTCTACATTTCCTAAGGTATTCTCTTGTGATTTTATCAACTCATTCTTGTATCAGCAATCTATACGGGTTTTAGTTGGTCCATCTCCTTGCCAACACTTGGTTATTATCAATGTTTCAGATTTTTTCTGTTCTGGTGAGTAGTAGTGGTAATTCATCGTGGTTTTTAATTTGCATTTCCCTAGTAACTAATAAAATGGAATGCCTTTTCATATGCTTAATGGATGCATGTGTACCCTCTTTTGTAAAGTACCTATCCATCTTTTTCCCAGTTTTCTGTTGAAGTTTCTGTACTCTTTTTTATAGACTTTATACATTTTGGACATGACATTTTTGGTTACAAACATATTATACTACAAGTTGCTTTTCCTATTATGTGGGTTGTTTTTTTACCCTTAAGGTATCAATTGGCAAACAGAAGTTTTATTTATTTATTTATTTTTAGAACTACACTTTTTATTGCATGGACCTCATGTGGGTCATAGAGTGGGCATCATTCTCCACAGCACCCTACAGATAAGAAAGGGGTAAGGCTTGTGGAGACCCCTATATTGGAAATCAGGGCCAAGAAGTTTTAAATTTTGATATCGTCTCATTATCAATGTTTTTCTTGATGCTTGTCAGTATCTCTTGTGTCCTATTTAAGAAATGTTTGCCTATTTCAAGTTCATTAACATATTCCCCTATGTTCTAAAAACTTAATTGTTTGTTTTATTTTTTTTCCCCAATACATCTGAAATTGATTTTGTATATGATGTAAGATAGGGATGAAAATTTATATTTTTCTATGTGAATACACAATTCATTAAGCTTTTTTAATTAAAAGACTGTTCATGTTCCATTGTTCTGTCGTATCACTTCTGTGATAAGTCAAATGACAGCACATGTGATTCTCTTTTTGGATTCTCTATCCTATTTTATTGTACATTGCCTAATCTTGTGCCAATTCCACAAATGTTTTAATTACTGGAGCTTTATAATATATCTTAATATCTCATCTTTTAAGACCTCCAAATTTGTTACTCTGCTTTAAGATTGTCTTAGCTATTTCAATACATTGCATATTCATGGAATCAGTTTGTCAGTTTCTATAAAATCAAAAACAAGTTGAGATTTTGATTAGGATGACATTATTTTATATCAATTTGGAGAGAAATTGCACGTTTACAATATTGATTCTTCCGATTCATAAATATGTTGTATCATCCACCAATTTCAGTCTTTTCTAATTCATCTTAATGAAGTGTGTAGGTTTTTTGTCTACAAGTTTCTCACATCTTTTATTGAATTTGTTCTTAGGTGTTTATGTTAATGCTATTGAAAATTATACCTTTAAAAATATTTTTTATTTGTTGGGTATATATAGAAAAATACAATTAATTTTGGATATTGATTTGACCTCGCTTGACTTTGTTAAATTAATTTTTTAACTCAATCAGTTTATCTGCTCATTCTTCTCAGTTTTCAAATATGCAATCACATCCTTTACAAAGTGACTACTCCTTCACTGGGTAAGACCTATGATATAATGTTGAATAGGGGAAGTGAGGGTGGATATCCTTGCTTCATTTCTAATGTCAAGTGTAACTCTTTCAATATTTAACATTAAGAACGGTGTTTGCTACAAGCTTTTTTTTGTAGTTAGTCTTTATAAAATTAAGGATGTTTCCTTCTGTAACTAATTTGCTGAGATTTTTTTCATTCTATTCTAATTTTAAACATGAATGTATATTAAGTCTTGCCAATGATTTTTCTGTATCTATTGAAATGATCAAGTAATTTTTTCCCTTTAATTATTCTATTAATTGGCAAATTATAATCAATTATGTTGATTGATTTTCAAATAGTAAATAAGCTTTGCTTTCCTGGAATAAGCTCAAGTTGATTTAATATGTTTTTTATATTAATATATTGCTGTTTTCAACTTGCTAATAATGTGTTTAAGATTTTTGCATCTATATTCATGAGAGAGATTGATGTGTAGTTTTTCTTATTGTAATACCTTTATCAGGTTTTATAGTCAGGATTATGTTGAATTCATAAATAAGTTGGAAGGTATAATGTCTTTCTATTCTCTGGAAGAGTTTGTATAGGATTGGCATTGTTTGTTTTTTAAATGTATAATAGAATTCACTGGTGAAGTTAGCCATAGCTGAGTTTTTCTTTAAGTGTAGCTGTAGGTTTCTGGAGATTGTCTTTATCAGGGTGAAGATGTTCTCTTTGATTCTTAGTGTTCTGAGAATATTTATAAGAAGTGAACATTGGATTTTGTGAAATGCTTTTTCTGCACCTATTGATATGATATGGTGTGTCCTTCCTGGTCTGTTAATATTGAACAAGGGATTTTTTTGAATGTTAAACCAACCTTGCATTCCCAGCTATGATATTATCTTTTTATGTATTGTTGTATTGGACTTGCCTAAGACATCTGCTATTATTTGTATTAAGTACTTTTATGATTCCATTTTATTACTTTTATTGACTTATTAGCTATAGCATTTTGTTTTGTCATTTTAGTGATTTCTGAAGGGTTTTTATGTGTGTAATATATCCTTTTAACTTACTGCAATATAACTGTAGGAAAGGAGGGATCTACATGAGAGGAGTGAGAACTATGAAGATTAAGCATTCCTCAGGGTGTTATTAAAAGCATGCATGTGAGGAAATGACCCAAGACCAGGGAGAGAAACACCTGAAGAAATTAGATGCAACAATCTATGGCACCCACACGACTGAGAATCGTGCCTGTTGAGAGTGGGAGCCATAATTTATGCAGCAGCAGGGACAGAACCCAGAAGGATTTTGCCTTAGTGGTGGATAAAATTAACCCTGGACTAAATGCTACTCTAGTTGGAGCTGATCATAATCCTGTAAGACACAATTCTGAACACTATAACACTGAATGTTGAAATACCAAAAGACCAAAATTCCTAAAGTCCAAAATCCTGAAAATTACAACCCGAAAAGATAAAAATCCTTAAAATATAATTCTGGAAAAAATAATTTTAAAAAAAGTTAGAAGATGTTTACATTTTTATTTATTTATTTTTATTTTTTTTTAATTTTTATTTTTTATTGTTAAATCATAGCTGCGTACATTAGTGCAATCGCCTGAACCCATTCTAAGATGCACCATAGATGTGGCCCCACCCATTACCCTCCCTCCACCAAACCCCCCCCCCTTCCCCTTCCTTGGCCCTTTCCCCATAGTCTTGTGCTATAGTTGGGTTATAGCCTTCATGTGAAAGCTATAATTTAGCTTCATAGTAGGGCTGAGTACATTGGATACTTTTTCTTCCATTCCTGAGATACTT
>CAUYPK010100691.1:0-12422 GCA_963574355.1 Loris lydekkerianus | reverse complement strand
CACGAATGGATTAATAAATTGTGGTATATGTACACCATGGAATATTATGCAGCCTTAAAGAAAGATGGAGACTTTACCTTCTTTGTGTTTACATGGATGGAGCTGGAACATATTCTTCTTAGTAAAGTATCCCAAGAATGGAAGAAGAAGTATCCAATGTACTCACCCCTACTATGAAACTAATTTAGGGCTTTCACATGAATGCTGTAACCCATTTGCAACCTAGGAATAGGGAGAAGGGGGAAAGGGAGGGGAGAGAGGGGGGAGGTGGATGGAAGGAGGGGGATTGGTGAGAATACACTTGTGGTGCATCTTACAATGGTATATGTGAAACTTAGTAACTGTGGAATGTAAATGTCTTAACACAATAACTGTGAAATTGCCAGGAAGGCTATGTTAACCAGTGTGATATAAACATGTCAGCCGGTCTGTAAAACTAGTGTATGATGCCCCATGATCATATCAATGTACATAGCTATGATTTAATAAAAAAATAAATAAATAAATAAAACTAAAAGAAAAATGATCACCATAGGCAATATTTTCAATGTAAAGTGCTATTAAAATAAGGCAGGGAAGGGGGCTGCAATCTTAAATAATGCAGCTAGGGAAAGCTTCAGAAGAAGGTAATGCTTGAGTAAAATCTTAAGTAAGGTGAGGGGGAAGCTGATAGATTCCTCCTGAGTACTGCAGAGGAAACAAGTGCCTAGGCTTTGAGGCAAGAAGATATATGTCATGAGAAAAGGCAGTAAAGAGCCAGGTGGCTGGTGGAGAGTAAATTAGAGATGGTATAAGGTGAGGTCAGGAAAGTAATGGTTAAAATACTGTGTAAGCCCGCACAGGTGAGCTCACATAGCGTCTATTTTGATTTTGGAAAATGACGTGATAGGACTTACTCTGCCTTGTATGCAGCATATAGACTTGGGGCCAAGAGTAAAAGCAGACAGCCCATCTTAGAGGCTACTGTAGGAATCCAGGCAAAATATAATGGTGGCCTGAATCAGATTGGTACAAAATGGAAACATGAATTCAACCAAGCTGAAGGAATACCTAGTATCTGGACATTCTGATCATATATTGAATGCTGTGGCTGTTTTTTAAGACTCATTTTCAACATGCTCTGATATTAGCAATATTTGGATTCCACAGCCAAAAACAAAAGGCTGTGCTTGAAGAATCTATGTCATGAATACTGCAATTCTAGGCAAAAGAAGATACTATTCTAATAGAATCTTGAATCTTCATACTCTGGAAATGCTGCATGTATAGCTTACAGCTAAGAAAGAAAGTTGGAATGTGGTGCCTCAATCACACTGCACAATCCAGGCTAATTATCTCTCCTAACATTTTGCAGTGGAAAATGTAAATAGTCACAGATTCTGTAGCCATTCACAGGCAGAATGGGGAAACTATCAAAGCCAACTTCACATTTTCATCTGTTCTGTGCATGCCAATTACACCAAAGAGTTATTATAGAGTTCTTTTCAGAAACTACAAAGGTTTCTCACATGTTCAAAATGATGAAAACTGTCTTTGCCAAGCATAACATGATTAGCGGAAAAAAATCTTGGTGTTTCTTTACTCAGAGAGCAGCCCTGTGATGTTTCCTCACACATACAGTATGCTTTTGCTGTTTTGGTAAAGAAAGAAGCTCCTTGTCTTTACATCAGAAAGCACTGGTGTTAGTCTCTGCCAATGAACTTGAAAGAAATCTTGCCCAAGGTGACAGCATGACATCTTCTTCGGAGTCACTTTTATAGGAAGTTTCGTCAAGAAACAGGAACAGAATGTAAAGTTTTCTTCATACACAGAAGTTTTCCGACTTTCTACCAAACATCCTGACACATGAGATTGCATTTCACGCAGCAGTCTTGGTCTCTAAGGACTTTGGTCAGTCTGGCAGAGAGGCATGCATTCGTGTGCTGACTTACTTAATGTGTGCTTAAAGCCCACAGTATGCACACTGGCAGTACACAAAGATTTTCCAAGAGGTAGGAGGGCATGGTTGGAATTTAATACACAAAAATACTTGAAACTTTTTTCTAGAACTAATCTGCCTAAGAACACATTTCAGATGATGTCTCCTTTTTGTTCAGTCATAACTGAGAAAACTTCACTCATAACTGCCCTTCTTCTACTTAAAAATAAAAGAAGGTATGTATCTTTCATCCACAGAAAATTTAATACGCTGCATTTACCAAGGTGTAAACATCTCTAAGACATAAAACTTTGATGCTGACTTTGAGAAATGAACTGATTTCAAAAACTGGGCAACAAATAGTTTTTCAAGTCAGATAGTTTCCAATTTTTTATTTCAATGAATTTTAAGAGGATCTAATCCAATTGTCAGTTGGATGAATAATGTTTAATGATGGACACGGATTTCTAAGAGTATAACTTGGAAGGAGTTTAGAAACTTGTTAATATTACTACAACTAAATTCCTATTCATTCTCATATGTGTTATATTAATATAATATATTAACAAATAAGATTTCTCAGGCATACTAAAAATGGTAAATAGGAGTCAAATTGACAGAAAACCTGCTCTCATTCTGCTAAGATGAAATATTCATTCAGAGATAGACGAATGGACAGAAAAACCACTTGATTTATCCCATTAAATGATGCAGTTCCAATAAAATATCATTAATAATTATCTATCAAAATTTATAGTATACTTCATTTATAATCAATTATATACTACAGATAACTATAATGATCATTACAACTAGAAGAAATTTTAAATATTGAAAACCTTATAGCCATAGTAAATAAATCCTAAAATTGCATTCATATTTTATGTAGAGAAATAAGATTGAGTAATACGACTTTCAAACAAAATTAATACTGAATTCAGGTAAAAGTGCGCAAATGAAGTAAAATGTCAGATTCCTCATCTGTTCCCTCATGTGTCTGCCTTTAGTATAGATCTTTCAGCATTTTCCACAGATATTTTCACCACTCTCTTGAAAAATTACGACTTCTAGGCCATCTTGAAATTAACTTCTGGGGATTGTTTCCTCTGTTGATGGTGAGTCACATTTTCTTGCTTTTTTTCCTCCAATCTTTTTTATTTCCTTTCTTCTAGTAATTTTTAACTTAGTTCTTCTGTTTCTAGTTCCTTGAGCTGTCAAGTTAGATTATGTATTACAATATTTATTTTATTATTTTTTATTATTAAATCATAGCTGTGTACATTACTGCAGTCAAGGGGTACAATGTGCTGGTTTCATATACAATCTGAGATATTCTTATCAAACTGTTTAACATAGCCTTCATGGCATTTTCTTAGTTAGTGTATGAAGACATTTGTATTCTACATTCAGTAAGTTTCTTGCTTTTGTGTGTGCATTTTAATTTTTATAGGAGGAACCTTTTGTATAAGAGATTAGAAAAGACTGATGAAAATAATGTTTACCTCCAAAGGGGAGTACCAGGCTTTTACAATGGGAACTCAGTCAATCTGAACTGTATTATTTGAACACTTGGAACTATTTTTGCACTGGCTGTTTTATCTGGCTCACCACTGGCTTTAAATATGTGCATTTCAAGGACATAATCTGGACTTTCCTTTTGACTAGGCCTGGTATCAGAGCCTGGAAAAAGTTCTGGAAACCTTCCCATGCTTTAGAGGTCAGCAGCCAAATTTTATAACTGTGGGTGATGTCTGCCTGCTCGCAGCCCAGCTGGTGTGATCTGAGTCGCTGGGGAGTTTCCTTCCACTACCCAGCCCTGCCCCTTGCTGTCTGCACTTAAAGATATACCTTTCTGCCTACTTGCCCCTTCCCTGGCCTTTGAAAGGCTGTTGCCCTGGGCTTTGTGAAGACCTGGACTGTCCTGGAAGGATTTCTTTCAGATCTCCTGCCTGGCTATTCATAACTGGTAGTTGAAAGCTCAGAGTGCCTCTCTCAGCTCTCCTGCTGTGTCCCCCAACACTCCTTTTAAAGGAGCTTTGCCCCTGAGAGTGTGAGTCTCTATGTGCCTTAAAGGGAACTCTTTCTCGGCTTTTCTTCTCTGGTCTCCTTACTTAGGGCAAATTACTCTCTGTACTCAGTAAAGATCTGTGAGGAAAAGATGCATGTTCACAGGGCTAATGAGATTTCTAAGGATGTAATCCTTGATGCCAGCCCTTATTTGCTGAATGTTTGACTAGCTTCTTCCCACCCCACCTGCTGGAGCAGCCGTGGATCTCTTTTCTTCCATGAAGAGCTTGCAACTTTCTGGAGCTTAGTTTATTCGAGCATCTTGATAAACTATCTGGGGACTTTGGTAGCTTATTTTATTTTTATTTAAAATTTTTGTTGGGGTGTGTGTTTAATGATCTCTTGTGACATTCTATATCCAAACCAGAAGTCCTATTCTAATGTGTATTAAAACTGATGATTGTGAATACCAAGTCATTTAGTATTTAGATTCCATTAATTTCACTTAAAATGATGTCTCAATTTCATTTTTAAATATTAAAATATACACCATGTCTGAATAGTATTCCGTGGTATACATATACCACAGCTTATTAATCCAGCATCACAAGAATGGTGAAGCCAGAATCCAATGCACTCAATTGTAATATGAAGGCAGTAGATGAGCTAATACAAGGTGGGGGGTAGGGGAATGAAGGATGGGGAGAGAGGGAGAGGGAGGCAGAGGGGGTTATGGTCTATGGCATACCTCTTGGGGTGTGGGACACAATTACAAGAGGGATTTTACCTAACAAACTCAATTGGTGTAACCTAGTTCTTTGTACCCTCAATAAATCTCAAAGAACGAAAAATACACACACACACACACACACACACACACACACACACACACACCATGTCAAGAATTATCCTGTAATTCTAGCACTTTGAGATACCAAGGCAGGAATATTACCATGAGTTCAAGATCAGCATAAGCAAGAGAGAGACCCTGTCTCTACCCACCCCACCTCCCCCCAAAAAGAAGAAGGAGCTAAGTATGGTGACATTTACTCAGGATGCTGAGGCAGGAAGACCCTAGAAGTTTGAAGTTGAGGTGAATTATGATGACTCTACTGTACTCTAGCCCAGGGAAAAAGCAAGACCTTGCCACCCCCCCCCCAAAAAAATTATATCCTTCAGAACTAGTTAAGCTTATAATGAAAATGTTTAGATATTAACTTAAAAATATATAAAGGGCATTTGGGTTGAGCTGCCCTTTAACAAATTATGGAATATGCATATCATAGAATACTATTCAGCCATAAAATGATGCAGACTTTATATATTTTGTGTTTACCTGGCTGGAGTCAAAACACATTCTTCTTAGTAAAGTATATCAAGAATGGAAAAATAAATATCCAATGTACTCAATACTAATATGAAACTAACATATAAACATTTGCATGCTCTTACGAACAATAAAACACAAATACAGTCTAATATGAGAGCAAGAGGAAGAGGGAGAGGGTAGGGGGAAGGGTAAGGATGATTGGCGGAAGGAGGGAGGGCATTTAGCAGGATCTCATCTAATGGGCACAATGCGAGGGTGTACAACACGCCCCCTGGGTGAAGGGTTCTTTTACAACTAGAACTTTACCTTGGAAGTGAGAATAATATAATCTAAAAATTTGTACCCTCATATAAATTTGAAACTATATAATTAATATGAGGGTACAAATTTTTAGATTATATTATTATATAATATATATATAAAGTAATAGGTAGTTTTTGAGGATTCTTTTGGGAGCACACAACTGAGCTCAGCCATAGTAATAAAGGTAATCTTTTTACTCTTTCTTGATCATGAAAGTATGGGATGTCTGGCCTGGCTTTGCTTCAGCCTGTGGGGCCTCTGACCTGTACTACAATCTTCTTTCTGCAGGCTAGGGTGGAATGGCAGTCAAAACTTTGTCGACCTTTCTCTATGCAGACATTTGGAACAATGTGAAACTCTTCTGAAGAATAGATATTAAAAATTACCACATTACTTTTTTAATTTTCATCTCAAAAATATATAATTTAAATATCCCCCATCTAGATGAAGAATCAACTTATAACTCAAATATAATACATTTTAGAATTCTTAATTGCTCCTCAAAAAAAAGAATTGTTATTCAAAATGTAGTACAGAAAATATCTTTGCTTTCTTAGTATAATAAGTAATATTATACTTATAATAATTTACTCAATGTAAAAATTTACTCAATTTTACTTTATATGAGTAATATAACTTATAATGAATTATTTACTCAATTTTCCTTTTAAACCTAAGTTTTTATCATGTAACATTTGATCAAAATAGATTTAAAAATTTATGAAACTGCTTTTAATTGCTCAGACCTAAAAAAAAAAAAGGTAGCAACCTTTGGATAGGTTTCTGACTTTGCCATTTGATAAGAGAGAACAGTTGAGCATAATTATTTGAAGGTAAATTTTGGCCATACTTTTTATTTTTTAAAGAATGTATCACATGATGTTAAATGACTAGAGTAGACAGTCCAGAGTACAAATGTTTTTTCTTTTTTTTTTTTTTTTTTCTTCAGTCTCAATCAGTTCAAGACATAATTGTTTGGACAGAAAGTAGAATAAAAATTTTCTTTGGTTAATATAAGGCCCTTATATAATATAAAGTAATAGTGTAATTATAATGACTGGAAAAATAAAAACTTACTTAAATGAAATATAGTAGTTTTTAACACTTAAGAGCTTTAGAGGAAACCAGAACAATTAAAATGTTAAACTATAAATCAATCTGATATTTTCACTAAAATAAGTTTTCTAAAAGGTGAAGGACCCTAGCAAGTCTTTCAAAAGCTAAAGGAAGGATGAAGAGAATAGTGCTAACCTAAATCAATCTATCTAGCCCATATCACAAAATCTCAAGACCAGAGATGTTGGCGTGGATGTGGAGAAAAGGGAACTCTCCTTTCTCTTTGGAAGTAGGAAGAGCTTGATTATTACCTTTTAAAAATATTTTAGATTATCTTTAGATAGAGAACATTGAACATAATCACATTCTTGAGCTGTGACTTAAGATAATTATTTGCCTTTAAAAAACATTACACTGCTTCCTTGTTTTAAATAAGAACACTATTACTGCCTGTAACTCTCAGGGGGTATGTTGTTGCATTTTCACTTTGAAGGTAAGTATTACCCCACACTTTCTCTTATTGAATTAACATTGACATTCATTAACAAGACTAACAATAGGTGTCAACATAATGAGTGAGTGGCCCCATGAATAGGAAGGTAGAAACTAGAGTTTGCTTATCTGTAAAAATCACAATTACAATGTGAATTGTGCTTGATGAGATGAAAAGAACATTTCAAATACAGGTGTTGGCTTGGGTTAAGTCTTAAAACATTTCTGTTAGAAAAGTATAATCATCCTTGGTTTTACTGATAACAAAAAGGCATCCCCAGAGAATATGAGCAAGTATACCTAGAAAGAGGATTCAAACTCATCATCTTGATTCCAGTCTATGGACTTTTTTTATCTTATATAATTTATTTCTTTTCTTTTCTTTTCTTTTCTTTCTTTTCTTTTTTTTTTTTTTTTTATTAAATCATAGCTGTGTACACTAGTGCGGTCATGGAGCACCATATATGGTTTTACAGACTGTCTGACACATTTTCATCACACTGGTTAACATAGCCTTCCTGGCATTTTCTTAGTTATTGTGTTAAGACATTTACACCCTGCATTTACTAAGTTTTACATATACCCTTGTAAGATGCACCGCAGGTGTAATCCCACCAATCACCTCTGCCCCCCTCCCTTTCCCCCTTTCCCCTATTCTTAGGTTATAACTGGGTTATAGCTTTCATGTGATACATTCTTCTTTCTTTCTCTTTAAGGTTTTGTTTCCTTTCTCTCCATTCTCATTTCCAGTTCTGAGGTAAACAGTTTATACAAACACATTCACAGATACTTGAATTCCCATGATGTGCTATTTTTATTTCTACTCTTTCGCTATAAAACCGAAGGAGAAAGAATGCTTCTGATTGGCCTTGTCCGTCTATTACGTAGACTTTCCTTTCCCTGTAGGAACCAGTTTTAAGAACTAAAAGTTTTAGGCTTTCTTTTTATCATTTTTCTCTTTTCTCTTCCCCATTCTCTATTCTGGCATTGAAAAAAAACTGGAAAAAACATCCTTACAGATGTAATTTTTTTTAGGATGCTCTATTTTTAAAAACAATTGTGGTGAAAAACACATAATATAAAATTCGCCCTCTTATACATTTTAAGTGTACAGTTCAGTAGTGAAAACTCTATTTGCAGTATTGTGAAACAAATCTCTAAAACTTTTCATTTTGCAAAACTGAAACTTTATACCCATCAAATCATAACTCCCTATTTCACCCTCTCCCTAGAAATCACCACTCTACTTTCTGTTTCCATAATTTTGACTACTCTAGATATCCCATGGAAGTAGAATCATACAGTATTGGTTCTTTTGAAACTGGCTTGTTTTACTCAGCATAATGTCTACAAGCATCATTTATGTTACAGCATGTGACAAAATTTCCTTCTTTTTCAAAGGGCTGAGTAAGATTCCACTGTATTCCACATTTCCTTATCCATTTACTTATCAGTAGATAATGTGGACTGCTTCCACATCTTGGTTATCGTGAATAATACCAAAATGAACTTTGGAGTACAAATACTGCTTTGAGATCCTACTTTTTATTCTTTTGAACATGTACCCAGAAATGGGATGCTGGATCATACAGTAATTTTATTCTTAGTTTTTTGAGAAATCTCCATACTGTTTTCCATAGTGGTCAGCCATTTTACATTTCTGGTGGCAGTACACAGGGTTCCAATTTCCCTACATTCTTACCAACTCATAATTTCCTTTTTTCTGAGAGTGGCCATATTAATGGGTGTGATATTTCATTGTAGTTTTGATTTGGATATGGCCTTAAAATTTTTTCTAAACAGCTTGTTGTCATAATTGAGTACATGTTATGTTCTAGACACTATACTAAGTACTTTGTATTCCATAGTCTGTTACTTTTAACAAACATCTGTCTAAGTAGTAGGCCCCTGAAGGAGCTGAGAATCAGAATTTAAGTAATTTTCCTAAGGACAGAAAACTGCTAAATGGTGAAACCAGAATTTAAAACCAGGTCTGACACCAAGGCTTTTACTTCTAACTCCCTGTCTTTTGCTTCCTGCACTAAATCCCTAACGTGATATTTGGTAGTTAACACAGTGCCCTGTAAGAAGGAAACAAAAAGTAACATTCATTAAGTGTCTGTTTTGTGCTGTACACTGAGCTAAGTGCTTTGAGGTGTATATGTGTGTGCTTGTGGGAAGTGAAAGAAGGAAAGCCCTTCATCGTACACCTGTAAATATTTACTCTATCTGCATGGGTAGCATTGTTAAGTCAAATAGTGCAATGGGGAAAAAAATGAGCTTGGGTTTCTTACCATATAGTCTTTGTAAATTTGAAGATCATTTTTGTTCTTCTGGTAAATATACCACCAAGAAATATTCAGGAATTCCAGACAAAGAAATTCCAATTCCAATTAAGGAGTTGATTATATCAGGGTAGAGTGGTATTGCCAAGGGGAGGATATATGAGTAAAAAACCACAGGAAAGAAAAGACTTAGCTAGAGCTACAAGGAAACAAGGTCAAATGGCCTGTTCTTTCTGGCCTTGTTCTCACTTCTCTGTTCTCACAATGTGAGTTGTTTACAACACCTTCATTATAGTCACCTTGTTCTGCTCCACTGTATGACTGCACCTTGTTATGTAAGTGATAAAAGCAACAGGTTCAGATTTAGAGATTTAGTTATGCTCATATAGTGACAAATTCAGACTGACTGTGACATTTAAGATGACCATAAACCCCAAGAAAATTGGATTATGTGAAGACTCTTGACTGTCCATGAGAAGCGTCCAGTACAGATTCTTTCGTCCAATCTTCACTTGGTCATGAAATGAATCAAGTAAATGGGAACCTAAAAATATTTTATGTGTACCATCCAGCTAAAAAACACATCAACTCCCACCCTCAATTATCTGGATAGAAATAGATTTGGGCTGGGTGTTGTAATCCTGGCACTTCGGGTAGTTGAAGTGGGAGGATCATTTGAGGCCAGAAATTTGAGATTGGCCTGAGCAACAAACATAGCAAGACCTTGTCTCTACAAAAAATAGAAAAACTAGCTTGGCACTGTGGCATTCTCCAGTAGTCCCAGCTACTTGGAAGGCTGATGCAGGAGGATTGCTTGAACTCATGAGTTTGAAGTTCCAGTGAGCTTTGGTCACACCACTGCACTCTAGCCTGATAATGAAGTAAGAGGCTGCCTAAATTTTGAAAAAGGTAAGAAAAGGATTGGGATCTACTACTATAATTTTTCCAATTTATAACACCAATTATAAAGAAAAACATCTCTAGATAAAAGAGCATATGTATCCCAATAAACTTACAAAAGACAAAATAGAAATGTTGTTGGTATTTATAATATTCACCAAGTGCTTCCAGTGATGCAGAAACAAATGAGCTAGTTAGTATTTGTAGTCCAAGATGATATCATTCACAGCCTATTAATGCCAAAGCAAGGAGGTGGTATAGTCAGCTTGGGAATGTGTTTTGTGTCACAGCCTTGAGCGAATCTAAAAGCTAGAAATAGCAAGCCATATCTCAGCATTTATAAATTTTATAGATGTAGAATTGTTGAATTAAAATTAAAATTAAACTATGATATATTTTAAATGATGCTCATAGATATATATGGACTCATCTGTGTAAATATTGCAAAGATTTATTATTTATTTTCATTAATCCATTTTATCTGTTCTCTTTATAAATACAGTTTCACTCATTTTGCTTTTTTCCTCTCTTTTATGTAATTTATTATGTTAGAGATTTAGTATGTGAAAGATCATACTCAATTAATAGCTCAACCTATCTTTATTGTTTCCTAATAAGATTTCATTATAATCTCTTCTTAAGAAAAATGGCATATGATGGTGAACTATGATGCAATGAAAAAACAAAAAAGCCATAATGCCCCTAAATAATCAGCACTTCTTCTTTTTTTTCTTTATTAGTTTTTTTTTTTTTTTTTTAGGGTAGAATAGTGTTCATTGTTCCTTTTCTGGATTGAAATAGATAAAAATTTTCTCAAAGAATCAAGTAATATAGGTAGAGAGATAGAGATAGATTGTATTTCTAATAATAACTGAGTGGTGTATAAAGTGCACAGTTCGCTGCTAGATCTTGATACACAAATTGAGAAATAACAGGTGAGAACTCTGACCAATGACCAATCACATTACTTTTCTCAAAGCCTGCCAGTGATTGGGCTCTGCACGTCTGTTATTTCTTACACAAACAATACAGGTGGAGTTTCATTGCCTTTTTATCCTCCAGTAATAAATGTGACTTAAAAATAGAGGAATTGATCCATAAATACTGGAAGTAAAATTCAATTTAAAACATAAATGGAGGAGCTGTGCTGGGACCCGCAATCGGCACCCTCACACCTTTGGAAGAGCTCTGCCAGGACCAGCAATCACCTCCCTCCCACTTCTGGAAGAGCTGTGCCAGGACCCTCCCTGACCTCCGGAAGAGCTGCCCTGCCACCTGCAATAGGCACCCTCCTGGACCTCCTCAGAGCTGCACCGAGACTGCTACCCCACCCACTGGGCCTTTCCACAACCTGATCAGGAACTCTGGGAGCTGCACAACCCTGCGTCCTCCCTCCTGTACCCTCTCTGCCTCCAAACCTCCTGCTCATCTGGCCAGGGACTTTGGTAGCCAGTGCACTCTCGAACCTTCCTTGCCTTGGCACGGAGCCCTTCTCCTGGCCAGAGACTGCTGGAGCCTTGGACCCTCTGTGCCAAAGTCACTGGGCGGCAGGCACTCCCAGAACTGTGTGCACCCCTGTCCTTTTTCTGGATCCAGGGGTGTCACACTCCAGAGCTACTCCCACAACCAGAACTCCCTGGCTGGGGCAGCCCCAGAGGAGCTACACAGGGTCACTCCCTACAAAGATCCAGCAACAATAGAGTGATCCCCTTGGGGTCTAATCTCGGAGAGACACCACCCCAACTCTGAGGACAGCCAGAGGCAACGGTGAAAAACAATCATGAGAGGAAATCAAAGGAAAAACTCTGGCAATATGAATAATCAGAGTAGATCAACTCCCCCAAGGAACAATGGGGCAAACACAGCACAAGATCCCATGCACAAACAAATAGCTGAGATGTAAGAAATCGAATTCAGAATCTGGATAGCAAATTAGATCGAATTAGAATTCCAAGTAGTAACCCAAAAGATGTCTCAAGAATTCAACGATTTCAAAGACCAAATGACCAAAGATTTTGACACATTGAGACAAGAAGTTGCAGCCCTCAAAGATCTGAGAAACACAGTAGAATCCCTCAGTAACAGAATAGAGCAAGCAGAAGAAAGGATTTCTGACATTAAAGACAAAGCT
>CAUYPK010100689.1:0-10131 GCA_963574355.1 Loris lydekkerianus | reverse complement strand
GCAGCCACTTGCCAGTTTTCCACTGTTTTTGTCTTCCTCCTGGGGTCCAGAAGTCCCTTGCTGGCTCTCTGTATCCTCAAAGGGATGATCGTAGGCAGGTCCCACCAGCCAGAGATGTCTGGAGTCTTGTCTCCCCAGATTCACCAAGCCCACTTACAGGGAAGCTGTTACTCAGCCGCCATCTTTAATCCACCCGACTATATGTTTTCATATAATCTCTTTACATTCATAGATTGTTTCTTCAGTTTGATCAATTTTGTTGTTGATGCTCTCTGTTGCATCTTTCATTCCACTCATTGTATTCTTCAGCTCTATATTTGTTTGTTTTTTGAAATTATGATTTCAAAATCTCTGTTAAATTTCTCATTTCAGTTGTTTAACATTTTCCTTACCGCATTCAGTTGTTCCACTGTATTTTTTTGTTTGTTTGTTTGTTTCCTGAGGTTTCTTAAAGCAATCACTTTAAATTCTTTATTAGGTAGTATGTAGTTATCCATTTCTTTGGGGTCAGCTAATGGGAAATTAGTATATTCTTTGGGTGGTGATACTGGCATACCAATATATTTTTTGGTTCTCCATGTTTCTTGTTGCCTTGCAATGATGTCTGTGCATTTGGTAAAGCAGTAACCTCTTCCAGACTTTTCTGACTGGTTGCAATGGTTAAATATCTTCCCTCATGTGTATGGAGTGTGTAAGGGCACAGGTTGGGTGGGGTGCAGTAGTTCAGGCACCAGTGAGGCTGAAGCAATAAAGTCTCCATGTAGCTCAGTCAACCAAAGTCAGTATTGAAAAAATATTGTAGGGATGGATGTGGATGTCTGCAGTGGTAGTGAGAAGAGTTGTGGTCTTCAATGGCAATGACTATTAGGGCCCTCTTAATCTTTTTTTCTCTCCTGAAAAACTTGTGGCTCAGGTGACTCTTGGCATTGAGTTTGTCTTTCAGGCCCATTCATGGTGCATTCATAGTGCCAATGGCACTGGTTTCTGATTAGTGGTACCCATAGAGAACTCACAGGTCTAAAACATGGGCATATGTGGAGGGACTACAGCTCTGGGGTCTAGGTTGGTAATGCCCAAGAAATAGGTACCCACACTGCCAATCTGATAATGGTAAGTACACTCAAGTGTTTATGAAACAGCTGGGGAACTTGGGACAGAAATTGGGCCTGGGTAGAGCTAATAAGGCACCAGGATCAAGGTAAGCCTAGCTCTCTATGGTGGCTGAGTTGGTACTGCAAACTGGCTTTAAGGCCCAGGTTGCAAACTAGCTCACTACGGTAGTGGCTGTATTGTGACCAAGCATGGGTATATGCAGACAAGCCTCAAAGTCAGTTTCAGAGCATAGGCTATCTCACAGTGCCAACTGAGCTGGCATCTAAAGTGTGTGCACCTACAGAGAGACCTCAGCTTTAAGACCCAGGGTGTAAACCAGTGTCAGAGACATGGTCAGGTACAGCACAGTCACAGAGACATGGTCTGGAGTGTGGGCATTTGTGGAAGAGTCAATGCTCAATGGTTAAAGGTATGCACAGCTTTGGGAGAAGTGGCATCTGTGGTCCCAGAGTGGTACAATAGCAGCTGCTTCTCTTCAGGTGATGTGTGCAGCTCCCTCTCCTTCTTTGAGGCTCCCTGGCAGGAATGGCTCTTGGTTATCTCAGTGTCAAAAATGCTGGTCCTGACCAGAGTAGGCTACTTTGGACCATGGTAGTTCCCACTGCAAGGCTGAGACCGGTAGCCATCACCTTTCTCCTAGCCATCTGCTGGCATTTCAGATATGCCAGTGATCTTTTCTGTGTGGATACTCATTTTCTTTCTTTCATTCCTTTTTTTTTTTTTTTCCACTGCACTATGTGGCTGCAGATTCTTAAATGGTCTCTTGACTCCCCACAGGGCTATTTTGATTTGTGGTTACCTGTCTATATTTGTTTAGCTTTGTTTTGTTTCTTACGGGGAATTAAAGCAGGATATCTCTGCTCTGCTATCTTGAAACTACTATTTTCCATTATAAAACTTTCAATGGTTTATAAAACTTTCACAACTATCACACCTTTTATTGAGGTAAATGGACAAACAAAATTAACTATTTTAAGTTAACAATTAAGTGGTATTAGTACATTCAAAATGTTATGCAACCATCGCCTCTATCTAGTTCCAAAACATTTTCATCATCCCCAAAAGATATAACACATCCACTAAGCTGTTGTTCCTCATTCCCCCCTTCCACAATTCTTCTCCTAGGAATGTACCCCAGACAATTTAAAATAAGCACTTAAATACTGTACATACATGTTCATTGTAGTACTATTCACAATAACAAAAAGGTGTAAATTGCCCAAATGTCCATCAACAAATGAATGAACAAGTTGTGGTGGGCTCGGTGCCTGTAGCTCAAGTGGCTAAAGTGCCAGCCACATACACCAGAGCTGGCAGGTTCAAATCCAGCCCAGGCCCACCAAACAACAATGACAACTATAATAAAAAAAAATATCTGGGCATTATGGTGGGTGCCTGTAATCCCAGCTACTTGGGAAGCTGAGACAAGAGAATTGCTTAAGCCCAGGAGTTTGAGGTTGCTGTGAGCTGTGAAGCCACAGCACTCTAACCAGGGTGACAGCTTGAGACTCTGTCTCAAAAAGAAAAAGAAAAAAACTGTAGTGCATTTGGGTCACTATAAAAGTTTTAAAACAGCATGCTATGGTCCATTATTTCACTTCTAAGAAACACAGCTATAAGTGTTCTTTCTGATTCACCTATGCAAGCCTCAATTTGTTCGGCTTATCAGTGTTGCTAGAAAGATTTAATTTGTTTTCATCTGCATGGATTTTGTTTCTTTTTCCTTTTTTTAGGAATTAACTAATTTGAGTTTATTTAATTTGGTACGTGATGTGTCCTTTCAATGTGTAAATTCAGATCTTCTGTTAAGTTTCTTTATTTTTATGTGTCTCAAAACCTTTGTAATAACCCATGTATATATGGTACATCAAATTGTGGTAAAATTGTTTTAATCACAATGTGATTATTTTTGAACTATGTACCCACAAATTTACAAGATAAAATGAAAATACTATACATTTTTATTTATTTCAAAGTACATTACCAAAGAAAAATTAGACTCCTCATATTTTCAAATTTTAAAAATTATAAAAATCAATGTCCACACAGGTATTTGGTCATTCTGGGGAAATCACTGACAAATACCTTTAGCAAAGTAAATATTGAAAATGTGAAAAAAGAAACAAGCCTACCAGAAGTCTATGGGAATCTTTATATACACATATGGTACACAATAATTTGCATCCTGCTACTTGAATCAAGTCTATTTCTCAGATGTTTACATAATTATATCCCCTACGTCCTGCATGGTCTTTCATGGTCCCCACACAATCACAGAACAATGTAGTCAAAGAAAATATGATCATTGCCCTTAACCAACTATACTAAACAACCTCCAGCTCTAGGCTTTTGTCTCTAATTCATCATTTCCTATAAAAATCTTGAATAACTAAATTGCAGTTATAAGATTAATGTATCCATCAAAATATCCTATCATTTTCTCTCTGCCGTGATAAAATTGTATTCATATCATAGCATGTCTCTGTGTCACAGTAAGTATCAAGGGTGTCATTTTATATTAGTACTAAAATGAATAACCAGAGGTGACAACTGAACCTCTCATTCCACAAAGGAAGATAATTGTTCATAGATTCATGTAAGGAGAACTTCATAGTCATACTTCTTTCTACCCTAATTAGATTTCTGTCAATTCTTTCAAATTTTCTGAGCAAAGAAAGAATCTTAACTATTCAACACTTTCCTCTAAAGTTCATCATACTTCTCTCCCTGTGATCCTTTGTTTTCAGGTCTTCAGGTACTGAAATCAATCTGTAAAACCAATGAAACCAATAAGGACTTGCAATTTCAATGAGAGATTGAATTTATGTTTTCATTACAGTGAGAATATCTGTGTTTTCATTACAGTGAGTACAATTATTATAAATATTTATATTCTATTTATCTGCAGAATTTGACACTGAAAGTAATCATTTTAAGTAATTTTATTGATATCATGACAGTTGTATATATACATGTATATACACACACATCTGTGTATATCCCTCAAAATTTAATATGATGACCCTGTTATATAGCCTTGAATCAATTTGATATTCTTAGCACTTAGGAATTTCATTCTCTATTCTCCTGCACTTATACAAGTAGGTACCAAAAACTACATCTTCCTAGCTTTAAGATTACACACATCAAACAGATTCACATATCTGAGTCTCTTTATTAAAATTTATAGAATTTTGATTTAAAACTAGTGAAAAAATTCAAAAAGACAAGACATTTTCTGCTGAAAAGAAATTAATAATAGAGATTTCAAATTAAATTATTATATAAATTAGCTTCTCTTCTAAGAATAAACAAACAGCACCTGAAAAAAAAATTGCAAATTTCTATAGAAGACTGCAGAAATAGAAAGAAGTTTAGATCAAAGAGAAGGCTCATTCCTTCTCTGAGAGGTGAGGGTTCTATTTCTGCGATTTCACCCTGGATAGAATATCCCTCAAAACCTGGTGAACTTGCTTGTTCCGCAGAGTGTAGATGACTGGGTTCAGCAGTGGGGTCACCACTGTGTTCACAAGAGCAGCTTCTCTGTTGGAGTTCATCCTGTCTCTTTGGTTTGGTTTCACATATATGAAGATACAGCTGCCATACATCAGAGAGAGCACAAAGAGATGAGAGGAGCAAGTGGAGAAAGCTTTCTGCCGCTCCTTGGCTGATGGGAGACGCAGAATTGTGACTACTATGTTGCTATATGCAATGATGGTTGTAATGAAAGATGTCAACAGGATAAATAAAGCAAGGCAAAAGGCCAGCATTTCAATATATCTGGTATCAGAACAGGAGAGAAGAGTCAAGGTTCCAAAATCACAGAAGAAATGAGGGATGACATTGGGGCCACAGAAGGACAGCTGGGAAAGCATTATAACTGGGACCACCATGAAGAAGAAACCCAAAGTTAGACAGGCAATGATCAGGAGGAAACACATCATTGGGTTCATGATGATAGAATAATACAGAGGCTTGCAAATGGCCAGGTATCGATCTAAGGACATGACGGTCATGAGGAAGAAAATTGTTGCCCCAAGAAATAAGAAAGAAAAGGCTTGTATGAGACAAGCAATAAAGGGAATCGTTTGCCTTCCTGAAAGAAATATGACCATCAGTTTAGGAACAACTGTCGTGATAAAACAGCATTCACAGAAGGAGAAACTGCTGAGTAAAATGTACATTGGTGTGTGGAGGCGATGGTCAGCCCAGGTGATGGAGATAATGAGGGTGTTTCCTGTGATGGAGGCCAAATACGCCAGCAGGTGCACCAGGAACAGAATGTTCCCCAGGTGCTGGACAGCAGGAAACCCCTCCAGGATGAACTCCTGGACTGTTGTTGTTTTATTCCTTGATTCTCCCATCACTGGCTTTTCATTTCATCAATCAACTTACATTGAGCTTTTTGTAGTATCATGACTAAATGATTGAAGAAATTTAATTTAATAGACACGTAAAATAGCATAGGTATGACAGTTGGACTTAATTATTTTTAAACTTTATAGTTCATATGTAGTTTCTCCCTGGTGTTAATTAAAAACAAGTAATTTAATAGCCAGTTGTTGTGGTGGGTACCTGTAATCCCACCCTACTGAGGGCAATAAAGTGAGGGGGGAAAAAAAAGTGTATTACATGCAGCCTAAACTACTGGATCAATGAGAACTGTCCATGTAGCTACCAGTCTTCTCAAAAGAAAGTGAAATTTTAACAGTCTGTCATTTTACTATATAGCCCATTTTCAAGCAGAAAAAGAAATTTTTTTTTAGTTATATATCTGATCATGCAAAATGTTCTTGGAAGGATGCCACTCATATCATGCAGACCAAAATGAATACTGCAAAAGGAAATTTGTAATTAGAAAAAACCTTATGGTCATAAAAATCTGTTATGCCACAATGACAAAAAAAAAAAAAAAAAAATGTTCCTTCATCATGTCTTAGGGATTGTTTCAATATTTGGAGTCATAATATCATTAGTAAGAACATTTTCTGTGGCCCCAATTGCAGCCCTTTCAAGTCAGTTGGATTAGAAGAGTCACAGACCCAGTCTAATTGTATTGTTGGAGACTCATCCCAGGCCACTTTGATCTAGAGCCTGAGGTCAGTAAAAGTAGAACATTTTCTCCTCATCCCATGCGAAGTGGTCAGTTCGGAGGAGGAGCTGTGTCTTCTGACTCTTCCATCCAATTAGTTAAGAACTGCCTACCAGAAGATAGACAGTGGGATGGCATGACTTGATTTCAGAAATTATTGTCTGATTCATTCTCCCTTATATTGTCCACCTAAGAAAAATAAATATTCTCTTTCACCCTTTACATTCACAAACATCTTATACACGAACCTTTGTCTTTCTGTTCATCTAGCATTCACCTCAGATCTCTGAACAAGCTGCCTGATTTAGCCAAGCCTTATACTCCCACTCTTTTTAGTGTATGAGACCAGCTTGAAGAGGACCAGACTTTGCTTTGGTTCTCAACAAAGGAATAACAAGATGATCTTGTTTCCTTAAGGCCACATCCTCATCCACATGCAGTTCGCAGCAACCAGAACTCTAGCCTCTGCTCTCTCCAGCTTCCAAAAACCAAGGTGCTTCCAAAAACCAATCTAGAAATTTGGAAATGTAAGAAAATAAATACTTGCATTTTAGATGTCTTGATTTGTCCCAGAGAAAAGTGCAACGTGTGCATGATGTCTGCTAAACAACCTTCTTCAATAAATCCAAAGCTCTCCAAAATTGGATTAAACAAAAGTGATAGCTCCATGGCCATCTTACCTGGTAAAATTCTGGGGAAAAAAGAAGAGCACACATAAAACCCTTCCCCAGTGTTCTGCTACCAACTTAGCAATTAGTTCACCTGGAATTCTAATAAGCTTTCGTACTCTCCTTGCAGGCTTCAAGTCTCACAGGCCACCACCCTGTTCCTCCTCCTGCTCCTGTTCCAGCCAGCACTAGCAGGACATCCTACTTGCTAGGCAAATACTCCAGGGCAGGGTAAAAGACAATACCTTCTTCACTCAAACTGGTCCATTGTACATAGGTAGTTTTCTCTAATGCATTCCAGGGCACAGTGTTTACCATTGCCCTTCTCCAGACTGGGAGGATACACACAAGTGAAAGCAGAAATGAAAGTGATATAAATTTGCTTCATCATATGTTTAGCATTGAATTGTCTCTTGACACCGTTTGGATCCACCAGGACCAGAGGACAAACACCAGACACAACAGACCTCATTAGAGGATAGAACAAAACCATCTAGAGACCAGTGCCCCTTCAGATCCCAAGTGGCTGCAAATTGAGCACAATTTGAACTAGACAAGTATTACTCAAGCATTATAGTTACTCTCTCATTATCTATGCAGATATGCAAATATGGAATCCAAATGTATGAGGTGTCCTCCATGAATCTTTAAAACTGGAGCAATATAATTTCCCAAGGTTTATAAAGTCCTAGATTGCATTGTGTTACTAATGTGACATTGAAAAGTCAAATAGGGGAAGTCAGGTTAAAGATGGTGGCTGAGTAACAGCTTCCATGCAACTGTGCACGGCAAGTCTGGGGAGACAAGACTCCAGACATCTCTGGCTGGTGGGATCTGCCTATGATCATCCCTTTGAAGATACAGGGAGCCAGCAAGGGACTTCTGGACCCCAGGAGGAGGAAAAAAACAGTGGAAAACTGGCAAGTGGCTGCGTGTGTTCGATTGACCTAATCACGCTGGCAACCGTGAGTACAAGCAGCAGTGAGACTGCAAACTGGAAAGGCCTTACATGTGAACTTTTTTGGTTTTGGACTTGGCGCTCAGTTGAGCTGCCTTGGGGAGAGGTTGAGCAAGAGTGTGGAGAACTTTGGGCATTGTCCGGGGCCCCAAAATGAGCCACTGAGCTGGGCTCAGTGAAAGCCATTGTGTGAAAAAACTGCTCCGGCAAGCTCTGCCCTCAGGGTCCCAGAGCAAGGAATGGGGCGGGACAAAGTAACCTAGTGACTGAGCAGCTTAAAGTCGGGGACTGAACTGCCTCACAGCCCTAATCCATAGGGGCAGAGTGAGAGGGTTTTGGCACACTGGAGCCTTGGGCTGTTGCCTTGGGTAGAGTGCCCTGACGTCACAGCTCATAGCAACCTCAAACTCCCGGGCTTGGCATGCCCAGACCTCCATAAGAGCTGTGCAGCGACCCCTGACCAGTGACCCACACCCACCAGGGCTCTGCATTCCCTGACCAGGAACTGTGGGAGCCACGCAACTCTGAGTCCCCCTCCTGTGTCCACCCAGCCTCCACACTAGCTCATCCATCTGACCAGGGACTCTGGTAGCTGCGTGCCCTCTGGAGCCCTCCCTGCCTCTGCACAGAGCCCTTCTCCTGGCCAAAGACTGCTAGAGCCTTGGGTTCTCTGTGCCAAAGTCACTGGGTGCCAGGCACAGAGAACCGTGCGCCCAACCCCCAGCCCTGTTGCTGAATCGAGGTGTGTCACACACTGGAGCTACTTCTACAACCAGAACTCCCTAACTAGAGCAGCCCCAGAGGAACTACACAGGGTCACTCCCTACAAAGATCCAGCAACAATAGAGTGATTCTGCTGGGGTCTAATCTTGGAGAGACACCTCCGCAACTCTGAGGACAGCCAGAGGCAATGGTGAAAAGCAATCATGAGGCGAAATCAACAGAAAAACTCTGGCAATATGAATAATCAGAGTAGATCAACTCCCCCAAGGATCAATGGGGCAGAAACAGCACAAGACCCCATGCACAACAAATAGCTGAGATGTCATAAATTGAATTTAGGATCTGGACAGCAAATAAAATCGAATTAGAATTCCAAAAGTTATCTCAAGAATTCAACGGATTCAAAGACCAAATGACCAAAAATTTTGACACACTGAGACAGAAAGTTGCATCCCTCAAACATCTGAGAAACGCAGTAGAATCGCTCAGTAACAGAATGGAGCAAGCAGAAGAAAGAATTTCAGACAATGAAGACAAAGTTTTGAACGCTCCCAAACCCTCAAAGAGGAAGAGAAACGGAGAGCAAAAATAGACCACTCTCTCAGAGAGCTCTGGGATAATTCAAAGAAAACCAATATTCGTCTTATAGGGATCCCCGAAAGTGACAAACTGGCTTCACAATGCATGGAGTCTCCTCTCCATGAGATTATGAAGGAGAACTTTCCATATATGCCAACAGATTCCAAATTCAGATAGCAGACAGTTTCAGAACTCCAGCATGACTCAACCCGAATAAGACATCCCCCAGACACATCATAATCAATTTCACTAAAGTTAGTATGAAGAAAATTCTGAAAGCTGCCAGACAAAAGAAAACCATTACCTACAATGAGAAGAATATTAGAATAACTGCAGATCTCTCTGCTGAAACCTTTCAAGCTAGAAGAAGATGGTCATCGACTTTTAATCTCCTAAAACAAAATAACTTTCAACCCAGGATCCTGTACTCAGCTAAACTGAGCTTCATTTATGACAGAGAAATTAAATATTAGTACTTCAATGACATTCACATGTTGAAGAAATTTGCCACAACTAAACCAGCTCTCCAGGACATTCTTAGATCCATCCTCCATAAAGACCAGCATAATCCTCCACCACAAAAGAAATAACCAAAATCAGAGCAGAATTAAATGAAATTAAAAATAAAAGAATTATACAACAGATCAATATATCCAAAAGTTGGGTTTTTTGAAAAGATCAGTAAAATAGATAAACCTTTGGCCAACCTACCAGGAAAAAAAGAGTAAAATCTCTAATTTCATCAATCAGAAATGGTAACGAGAAAATAACAACAGACCCCTCAGAAATTCAAAAAGTCCTTACCGAATACTACAAGAAACTCTACTCTCACAAATATGAAAATCTGAAGGAAATCGACCAATACCCGGAAGTACGCCACCTACCAACACTTAGCCAGAACAAAGTGGAAATGTTGAACAGGCCTATATCAAGTTCTGAAATATCATCAACTATACAAAATCTCCCTAAAAAGAAAAGCCCAGGACCAGATGGCTTTA
>CAUYPK010100688.1:0-16654 GCA_963574355.1 Loris lydekkerianus | reverse complement strand
ACACTGCTGGTGGGAATGCCTACTAATACGTCCTTTCTGGAAGGATGTTTGGAGAATACTTAGAGACCTAAAAATAGACCTGCCATTCGATCCTATAATTCCTTTATTAGTTTTATATCCAGAAGACCAAAAGTCACAATATAACAATGACATCTGTACCAGAATGTTTATTGCAGCCCAATTCATAATTGCTAAGTCATGGAAGAAGTCCAAGTGCCCATCAACCCACGAATGGACTACCAAATTGTGGTACATGTACACCATGGAATACTATGCAGCCTTAAAGAAAGATGGAGACTTTACCTCTTTCATGTTTACATGGATGGAGCTGGAACATACTCTTCTTAGCAAAGTATCTCAGGAATGGAAGAAAAAGTATCCAGTGTACTCAGCCCTATATGAAGCTAAATTATAGCTTTCACATGAAGGCTATAACCCAACTGTAGCACAAGACTATGGGTAAAGGGCCACGGACGGGGATGAGTGGTGGTTGGTTTTGGGTGGGGCCACATCTATGGTGCATCTTAGAATGGGTACAGGTGAAACTTACTAAATGCAGAAAACAAATGCCTATATACAGTAACTAAGAAAATGCCATGAAGGCTACGTTGAACTGTTTGATGAGAATATTTCAGATTGTATATGAAACCTGCACATTGTATCCCTTGATTGCACTAATGTACACAGCTATGACTTAACAACAAAAATAAATAAATTAAAAAAAAATGAGGCTCAAGCCTCTGTTCTTATTCATATCTGGTAAAATCTAGCTCCCGCATAAACCAGACGTGAATGGAGGTTTTCATGTGCATGGATTGTTGATGGCTCCAACCTGTGTTCCAATCCTCTGCGTGAGAGGAAAACAATAGTTTCCTATTCCAATTCAGGCTCTCCACTAGTGATGGCTGTGGCCATTTTTCTCAATAATTACCCATATACAGACGGGTCTTATCCCAGAAGGTGTTAATTTTTCATCCGAACAACACAGATTCGTCTTACATGAGACGGATGCACTTTTCTGATCTTCCTCCAGCCAAGTGCATGGTGTCAATGAGTCAAAGTGAACTTGAAATAGCCATTCTGGACCCATGACACCAGCTCCAAATAACTTCCTGTGGCCCCTAAATCTTTCTGTTGGAGAGAACAGAGATTATCCCATTGTAGCAGATGACACTGCCATCAGGAACGTCTCACCTCTGTACCAAATGCCCTATTCATTGGCTGCCTAGGGCTGCCATAACACATCGCCAGAAAAGGGAACTTCTTTCACCATTCTTGTGGACAGAAGCCCAAGTCAAGGTGTCAGGTTCCTTCTGGAAGCTGAGCGTCCTTTCCATTCCTGCCTCCTAGCTTGTGACAGCTGCTGGAATCCTGGACGTGGGGCAGCTTAACTCCAACCTTTGCCTCACCTCCCATTCTTCTCCCTCTGTCTCTTATAAGAGCACCTGTCATTGGATGTATGGGCCACCCTCAATGCAGGACGATCACGTCTCAAGATCATTAACTTAACTACATCTGCAAAGACCCATTCCAAACAAGGTTCTGGGTGGATATATCCTTGGGAGGGCACCATCCAACCTACTGTACTCTAAGGAGATAAGAGGATAGCCAGTGGCCCTTCACAGGAGACAGGCAGGGGTGAACAAGTGGTAAGTAGCTTTCTGCTTGCCCAAACTTTTCTCTGTCTCTGCACAGTAACACTCTGGAGATGATGATTAGACATAATGTGACATAATCTGGGATTGGAACCTACTCTTAAGGAGCTAATAAAATAAGAATTATCTTGCTTTAAAGAACTGGCATTTTCTACTTAGGCAGAGATTCTTATGCTGCCTGTTTCTCACATCAACTGGAATTACTGTTGCCCATGTGACCCTGGGAGCCCTGTCTCCTATCCACCACCCAAAGAAAAACATATAATGAGTTTTAATTAAAGTTGGAGAAAGACTTTCAGGAGGAATTACAAAGCAAGGCCAGCCAGGATTGGAGGAGCCTTTCTAGTTGATGAGGAGAAAAAATGAATCTTTCAAAAGGGAGAGGGGAAAAGTACTTACAAAGCAGTGGAGAAGATCCTTGCTAGAACTGAGGCTGTATTGATCTGGATGAACAGAAACCTTTTATAAGGATGATGATGGTCATACAGTAGAATTCCCCATGCAGAAGAATGATTTACTCAGTCTACAGAGATGTAAGGGCACCCAGACCTAAGAGCATGTCAGTGGCATTAATGACATCATGCTGAACTAAGCTCATGAGATACAAACCAGGGTAGACAGGCATGTATCCTTGGGGCCCCCAATGACTGAAGCTTTATCATCTTGGTATCTGCTGCAGAGAAACATTCCAGATTAGTAGGGACCAAGCATCAACACCAGGCAGGAGCTGGGTCCCAAGGCTCCCCTCCCAGGTCTATCCCCAGGACTGAGCCCAGGCCATGGCCTGCCTCTGACGACCTGGCTTGTTAGAAGCAGAACAGTGTTGCCAGGAGGGCCTTTTAGACTGGAGGCTTTTTACCATAAGGCCAAGGTGCTTGAGTGCCCTGGCTACCCCTGCAGGGGACAGTCATCACAGGAGCTGTTCATTCTGCTTGAAGGTCAGACTTCAGGAGGAAACCTGCGGGCAGGGACCCAGGGCCCACTGGGCAGTCCATGTGATTGCAGGTGGGTAGGAGCCAGAAAGCACAAATCCTGTGTCCATCCCTAATGCCCTCAAGCCACTCTCACCCAATTCTGTCCTCCTCAATGCAAATATTTCCCAGGAACCCTAGAATCATAGCTTAAAGAGAATTTGTCCTATTCATTCAGCAGAGAACCCCCAAAGGAACATAAAGGTGCAGAGAAAATCCACCTGTCTATGATAAAGTAACAGGGTCGGAACAACATGTCTGCTCAAAAAGATGAGTCACTGAATAGCTTCTCACACGCAGCGCCCTGCCGGGAGAATGGCAAACCTTCCCACAGCGCTTCTGGGGTCAGAGAGTCAACTTCCCCTAGCTCTGCCTGGAGACAGGATGACACAAAGCTCGTCAGCAGAAATTGTGGCACCAGGAAGTGAGGTGCTGCTCTAACAAATACCTAAAAACGTTAGAGTGGCTTTGAAAACAGGTGGAGGCCAGAACTTTGAAGATGGAGGTCGGGATAAAACTAAATAGGTTCAAATAGTTTGTTACTGGAAGGGATTTTGGTGGTGCCGCTGGTAAAGCCTCAGGAGGAAGCGGCGTTAGTAACCAGAGGAAGGAAGATGCTTGCACAGCTGTGGCCGACAGCCTGGTTAGATCATCTCCTGTAGTTATAGGGAGAGCAGAACATTGAGCAGTGACACTTGTTATTTAGCTCGAGGGACTTCCAAGCCAAGCAAAGAAAGCACCGCTTGGTTTTTTCTTGCTGCTTATAGTAAAATGCATGGGGAGACAGATAATTTGAGAGAAAGCTATTAAACAACTAAGAACCAGAACTTAATGAGTTTTGAAAATTATTAGACTTTCCAGATAGCAAACAAGGTTAAAATTAACATATGCCTTCTTAGCACTCCCGGGAAAATGTGGTTTGGAGACATAGCCAAGAGTGTGAAGTCGTATGACTAACCTTTTATTAAAATCTAAGACAGATCAGAGGCTCAGAGTAGTTGTCAATTACCCAAAGTCCCTTTCAAGATAATAAAGATGTGCCTCCCAGATCCCCTTAATCAAATCAGAGGGACAGTGGGACACGTAAGACCCTTGTCCTTCAGCCTTCTCAGCAACAGCCTAAGGTAGAGACGAGCAAAAGGTTTCTCTCAAAAAGATCTGTAGGTGTAGCTTTTGTGATGATGATGAATGATGTGATGAAATCTGTGAAAGACCTACAAAGTTTTTAAGAAGTTATTCAGTTATGTCAAATTGGGCTGAAAGGAAAGAGATGGTAAAAAATAAAAAGAACCGTCAGTACTCCTAAAATCCTATTTGGGACTAGAAAGCAAGCTGATAAAACAACTAAGATGCAAATAAATGGATGCTATCTTTTATTTAAAAAATAAAAGAAAGAGGATGCCTGAATTTAGAGGATAGAACCAAGAACTTAGAGGTCAAAGCCAAGAGCCAAAAGGAATGAGTACCAGGACTGCCCTTTTACATAGAAATACCTGTAACTGTCATCCTGTGCCTATTCCACAATTGTATGTTGGGGGAGGGTGATGACTTGTTCCTCTAGTATTAAAAACTGATAGGTCTAGGGCAGGTGTTCTCAACTTGTAGGTGGAGACCCACAGGAACTGTATTAAAGGGCTGCGGCATTAGGAAGGTTGAGAACCACTGATCCAGGGGGAAATGCTCCCAGAGGGAGTTTCCTGATTTAGATGATGAGATTCTAGACTTTCAAAAGAGACTATGATGGGATGAGACCCTTGGCACCTTTGGGACCTGAGGGAGGTGGTGAACAGGAGATCATGGATGGTGCTGGACAGATGGAGACAGCCCCCTACACACCCCCACTTGCTGGCTCTTGTACAATCTCTTCCTCTCAAGTGTGGCTGGGACTTTGTGACATGTTATTAATCAATAGAACTTGGCACAGGTGGATGATATGTCACTTCTGTTATTATGCTACATAAGATCATAAAATCCAACTTTTTAGCAGACTCTTTGCTGCCTTTGTGTAGCAAACAGCCCTGTTAGGGAGGTTCAAGGGCAAGGAATCAAGGTCAGCCTCCGGCCACCAACCAGCTGGACCCTGGGGGTAGCACCCAGTCAGGGAAGGGCCAGCCAGAAGCCCAGGTTCCCAGCCTTTGATCGCAAGGAATGGAATTCTTCCAGCAGTCACACAAGCTGGGATGCTGGTGCTTCCCCAGGCAATCCTTAAATCAGATCAGAGTTCTGGACTGCAGCTCAGCTGCAGACTAGTGAAACACCCTGAGCAGAAGACCCAGCTAAGCCGTGCCCGGACACCTCACCCACAAACACTGCGAGATGATAAATACGTGTTGTTTTCAGCTGCTAAGTGTGTAGTAATGGTTATGCAGCAATCGATAACTAACAGGTTTTAAGAACCTCGCCTGGGCTTTCCAGGAGTCTCTGTGTAGAGCACAGCACTTAGACTTGCATGCCCGAGAGAAAGACATGGGATCAGTCTGCAAACACCTTACCCCACGGGATCTGTTTATTAGGCATATTCTTCATTCATTTATTTACCAACACATGGCGACAGAGCACTAGCTGTGTGCAAGGCACTATTGTTTTAGGAGCTGGAGTAGGGCAGACACAGCCACGAGTGAGGCAGACAAGGTCTTTGCCATCATAAAGATGACATTCTGGAAAGAGAGGTAGTCAGGAAGCAAGTGAACTTATGATAAGTAAAAGGTCATGTCAGATTGTGGTAAGCTGTTCAATGAATCAATAGGACGATGAGACAGGATTGTTTTGGGAGAAGGGACTCAGGGAGTTCACTAAAGAGGTGACAACTAAACAAAGAATACAGAGGTGAAAAGCAGGCACCTCTACAAAGTGCTCAGGGCTGCAGAAACAGCAGGTGCAAAGGCCCCGAGGCACAGTCCAGGGACAGGGTAGTGGCCAGTGGAATTGGGATGGGTGAGTAAATTGGGGGAGCAGCAGGAGGAAGGATCAGAGAGTTAGTTAGGTGGAAGCACCGTGAGGACTGTCATTGGGAGTCTGGTTTTTATTTCTTGTGTCTCAGGTAGTCACAAAAGGGTTACAGGAATGAGAGCAGTGCTATCTGGTATTTAGAGCAACCCACTGCCTTTCCTTCAGGTTTTCTTTCACTTATCTGAATCAGTGAAGATAGCATAGCAAGCTCTTTGTATTTGTCCCCTTACTTGCTCGGAGGCCTATTTCTTGTCCAGTCTATACAGTAGGACTTTGATGCCTCCCCCGTCCTGCTGGGTACAACCACACATGGCCAGGATGAGCATTCTGTGGGTCTCCACAGGACTCCTGCCTGAGGATGTCCTGCAGTCCTTCCAGAAGTGGAGACAATCCTAGGGAGACACAGCCACACCTGGCCGTTAGGTACAGCTAACAGCTAACAGCCGCACTGGAGCATCACAGCCTCTTTTATGATGTGATGTGATGTGACAAAATGTCTTCCAACCTGTCTTCTGATTTTCACTTTGGCTTCTGGTTTTCATTTTTAAAAAGAAATCAGTAAGGCCGGGCACAGTGGCTCACGCCTGCATCCACACCCTCCAGGAGGCCGAGGCAGGTGGATTGCTTGGGCTCAGAAGTTCCAGACCAGCCTAAACGAGAGTGAGACCCCATCTCTACTAAAACTAGGAAAACTAGCTGGGTGTGGTGGTGAGCGTCTATAGTCCCAGCTACTCAGGAGGCCGAGGCAAGAGGATTGTCTGAGCTCAAGAGTTTGACGTTGCTGTGAGCTATGCCATGGCACTCTGCCCAGAGTGACGAAGTGAGATTCTGTCTCAAAAAAGAAGAAAAAGAAAAAGAAATCAGTAAAATATTCAGTGAGCTGTTTATGTACGAATGTGCCCTTCTCTGCAAGGATACTACACTTCAATAAACAATAAAAATGAAAGGATGCATGTAATTTCTTAATGAAAATAAAGCCTCCCAAATTAACGTGCTTTTCATTCACAAGCTTCTGAGACGATTCCTCCAGCACGTCTCTTCCTCCCCGACCCTACCTGCTCTCCCTTAGCTCAGTGGGCCACTCACCCAGCATTTGTTGGGTGGGTCCTCAGAGGTTTCTCTCTGTGACAGTTCAACCTGAAATTACCACACTCCCCACCAGGATGCCGGGACCCTTGGCTGTCAGATTTACAGCTGAAGCAAGAAAGTTCCTCCCCCTCCTGAGGACAGCCTCCTCTCAGGCCCCTCCAGGGACCCTTCCTGGCCAGCCAGGCCTCCGACGCCCCCACTTGGCTTTCTAAAGAGACAGCACAGTTCCAGGGTTCTCACAAAGAAACTGCTGAATTTGTTCAGTCATCGTCATCTCTTGACACTTCAGATTGCTCATTATGTGAGTTGCTATTGTCTGAGCCACTCCAGGTGCTGCGGGCAACAGGGACGGTGATAATGTCCTTTTTGTGTCAGTGAAATAGCCTGTAAATGCCTCACTCATTAAAACCATCTGATGTTCACATTTCCTCGTTCAAGCAAACTGGGAGGCTATTTGTGCCAGGTTTCTTTCTAATCTGGGAAACAATAAACAGCGGCACACTCAATCTCTGACCCTGCAGTCTTAAAAGCTTAAAACAAAAAGTTATATATTTGGGGGCCTGGCGGGGTATAAGCCAACCTGTTACTTCCTTAATTCTTGTTCCTTGTATATGCCATCATCTTGACCCCAAAGACAGACCCTTTATACCAACAGGCATGTCTCAATCCACTGAGCTCGTCCAAGGTCTGTCACATCCAGCTTTTGGAAAAAAAGAATGTATACTATTTATTTGACCTATTTTTCAGGCATGGAGACTTCAGTAGAGCAAAGTTATGCCTCCTTTGCACAAACACTCTCTTCTCTCCTCCTTGACTATTCTGAACTAATTTTTACCTTCTTAAGCTGTAAGTAATTGTTTCCACATGTCCAATTTGCTCATACTGTTCTTTCTCGTTCTAGCGATGTTACAGACGTTACGGCTTTAGCCCTCTTGGGCCTGTACCTCCTCTCTCCCATCCCCCTAAATAATTTCATTCCCATTCCTAATTAAATCAATAATCAGAGTTTGTGCTGATGATTATGCAAATATTCTCTGCCAGCCCAGTGACAGATTGTGATTACATTTCCTCTCGTACGCAGCTTGTCTTTTCCCTGGAGTCTCCAGCTGCCTGTCTTTTTTTCTCTTACTCTTCCCGCCATCTGCAATCCATTAATCCTTCTCTAATGTTTGATCAGGTTTTCTATCAAGTCCTTCCCCAGGCCATCCCCCTCCGTTTTCTTTTCTTGCAGAGTCTTCTACCCCCACCTTCCAAACTGCACCAGTTGTTCCCTGGGTCTCCCATAACAGCCATTGTATCTCCCACTGTTGCTCCCCTGGTTGGGGGGGCTACTGTTTTCTGGATCCCCTACCTTCTGCTTTCTTGCTTTACTCTTTGTTTTGCTGGAGTATATCCTCAAGTAGTTTTTTTGTTTGTTTTTTGAGACAGAGTCTCACGCTGTTGCCCTGGGTAGAGTGCCCTGGCGTCACAGCTCACAGCAACCTCCAGCTCTTGGGCTTAAGGGATTCTCTTGCCTCAGCCTCCCAAGTAGCTGGGACTAGAGGTGCCCTCCACAACACCTGGCTTTTTTTGTTGCAGTTGCGTGTTTTTTACCTGGTCTAGGCCAGGTTCAAACCCACCACCTTCCGTGTATGTGGCTAGTGCCTTACCTACTGAGCTTACAGGCGCTGCCCCTCAAGTAGTTCTGAACCTACCGTATATACTCGAGTATAAGCCGAGTTTCTTCGGCACAAAATTTGTGCCAAGAAACCCGAACTCGGCACAAATTTTGTGCTGAAAAAACTCGGCTTATACTCGAGTATATACGGTAAGTAAAATGCCTGGGAAGTGAATTTTCTGAATGCATCAATGTCTAAAAACACAACTCTTGCTTTCTCATTTGCGAGATGGTGGGTGAAAAAGTTAATGAGGTGGATACTAAGCAGAAGAAACCTGAAGCCAGGAAGGCTGAACCTTCAGGCTAAAGGGCCCAGGAAGGGAAGTCTTGCTAGAGCTGAGATCCTGTCCTCATCAGAGGAACTGGCACTGTTCCCAATCTGCTCTGAATTCCAGACAGGGAGCGCACAAGAGAGGAAGCATTAAACTGCTAAGTGCAGGACTGGAGAGAAAAAGAATGCTCTCACCATTGTTAAAAAACCAGTTGGTGGTGACACGAATGACGGTCCCTGGGTGGTTGAGCTTCCCCAAACGCCTCGGTATCATCCTACGGAAGATGTGCCTCAAAAGCTGCTGGGTCACAGCAAAAAGCCCTTCCGTCAGCATGGGAGGGAAATGCGAGCAGCGTCCCTCCTGGACCAGTCCCCATCCCTCCCATCATCCTCACCAGGGGCCACAGGGAGCCATCAAGTGCCCTGTTGCTTGTGAATGGACTTCTGGTCCTCAGTGGAGTTCCTCTCTGAACACACCAGAAACTTGTCATCACCACCTCCATAAAATTGCTATCAGCAATGTGCAAATCCCAAAACATTTTACCAACACTTACTTCAAGAAGCAGCTGTGGAATCCCAGACACCAGGAAGGTGAGATCGCAGACACAGAAAAAGAGAAACACAGATTACATAGCAGCCAAGGCTGATGGGAGAGCTGTGGACTCGCCAATCTTACAGAAAATCAAAGCTGCTCCTCAGCTCCAGGGCTACCTGTGATCTGTGTCCACCCTGATGAATGGAGTTTATCCTCACAAATTGGTGTTCTAAATTTCTTATAAAGAACCTAATAATGGCTCGGTGCCTGTAGCTCAGCGGCTAGAGCGCTGGCCACATACACCAGGGCTGGCAAGTTCAAACCCCACCCAGGCCTGCCAAACAACAATAATAACAATGACAACAAAAAAATAGCTGGGTGTTATGGCAGGCACCTGTAGTCCCAGCTACTGGGGAGGCTGAGGCAAGAGAATCACTTAAGCCCAAGAGTTTGAGGTTGCTGTGAGCTGTGATGCCATGGCACTCTGTCTCAAAACAAAACAAATTTTTTTTTTTACCCTCACAATTATCTAGCTACATATAGAATTCTACATTAAAAATCACTTTTGGGGGGTGAGGTGGCTCATTCTGTAATCCTAGCACTCTGGGAGGCCGAGGCAGGTGGATTCCCTGAGTTCACAGGTTCAAGATCAGCCTGAGCAAGAGCAACACCCCGTCTCTAAAAAATAGCCAGACATTGTGGTGGGTGCCTGTAATCCCAGCTACTTGGAAGGCCGAGGCAAGAGAATGTTTGAGCCTAAGTGTTTGAGGTTGTTGTAAGCTGTGACGCCACGGCACTCTACTCAGGGTGACAAAGTAAAACTCTGTCTCAAAAAAAAAAAAAAAAAATCACTTTTTAAAAAAAATTTTAAAGGCATCGTTCCATTGTCTTTCACCCAGTGTTACTTCAGGAAACCAATGTTCTGATTGTTGATTCTCTAAATATGTCTCCCCGACTGAAAGCTCTTAGCATTTATCCACTCCTATTCCCCCTGTTGTAAAATTTTCAGAAGTATGTAATGTTGGTGAAAGTCTTTTTCATTTTGATGACCCAGTGGGCCTTATAAATCTGAAGCAGGATAATCTCAGGTATATAACCAAAGAGAAATAAAAATCTGTTATTACACAAAGGCCTGTACACAAATGCTTATATTTATTGATAATTACTAAAAATTGGAACAACCCAGATGTCCTTTAACTAGCTAGTAGAGGAAGAAACGATGGGTTACTTCTCAGCAACAAAGGAGTGAACTATGGACTCACACAGCAACACATTTTGCTTAGTGAAATTCACATGCATTTTGCTTAGTGAAGTAAGAGAGGCCCATTTGTATCGCTACATATGAATGACTCTACTTTTATGACACTCTGGACAGGCAAAACTACGGGGGGGACAGGTTAGTGGCTCTTGTGGTGGGAAGAGCCCGAGGAAGTTCTGGGTGTGGGGCTTTTCTATAGGGAACTGTGGTGGTATATACCAGATTCCAAACCACAGGCTTGTGTAATATACACAATTGTACCACATGCCAATTTTAAAAAAATCAACCTGGATATAACAAATGACTATATTACAAATGAATTCTATCACCTGAAGGGAGAGGAGGAAAGGAGTTGGCCTTAATTGCTGTGGAAAACAGAGCTTTAAGTGAATACTGTGAAGCTAAAGACAAAAAGAACTAAACGAAAACACTGCAGTCTGTGAATTTGTTTCTTACGTAGGTATTGGCTAAGATCTCTGAAACTATTTCATTTGTATATTAAAGTAGAACAAATGAATACAGACAATACTACCAGTTTTTTCACTCTTGGAGAAATGACTTATAAATTAGGAAAAAGAGTAGCTAGAATAAACTCTTTGGTGCTGAACTCGAGTTGGAGGTATCAATAATGTATTCCTGTGTTAAAAAACATATATGCAGATAAATATGGAAACATAAAAGTGTATGAGTTGGTATACATACATATATATCCTAGAAATATCTACTGGAAAGGGCTAGAAACTGCAATGAACACATGTAGCACATAGATTCCGTGTTTTTTTTTTTTGCAGTTTTTGGCTGGGGCTGGGTTTGAACCTGCCACTTCCGGCATGTGGGGCTGGTGCCCTACTCCTTTGAGCCACAGGTGCCACCCTAAATTCTGGTTTCTAAATACCCATTCTCTAGTAAAAATAACCCAGGACTTGTTAGGTAACTGATTGCTCCTGGGGCATCTTGTGGAGTCAAAAAGAAGTGCTTTAAAAAGGGAGAGTGTGTGTGGGTTGAGATATCAAGGGTCATGGGAGCCAACCAGAAAATGCTCCCAATGGCCAAAGTTGGAACAACTTTAGCAATAAAACTATAGTACGGGGGCTGGGTGTGGTGGTGCTCACCTGTAATCCTAGTACTCTGGGAGGCCCAGGAGAGAGAATCACTTGAGGCCAGGAGTTCAAAACCAGTCTGGGAAACATAGTGAGACACTCTACAAAACTACAAAACTTAGCCAGGCATGGTGGCACACACCTGGAAGTTCCAGCTGCTTGGGAGGCTAAGACAGAAGGATCACTTGGGCCCAAGAGTTTGAGGTTGCCGTGAGCTCTGATGATGCCATGGCACTCTAGTCTGGGCAACAGAGTGAAACTCTATCTCAAACAAACAAAAAGAAGATACTGAGTAAGTTTTCCATTTTTATGAGTTTTAGGCTGAAGTCAACACTATATGAAGCAGAATATCAATAGGAAAACTGTCTTTCTGGCCTGAATAACCAGATGACAGACAGCCCAGGGCAGCACACATACACCAGAAAGTGAGGGAGTGTTCCAGAAACCAGAGCGCCAAAAAGAAGAAATCCACACACCTGGTCCTTGTGGGTACGGACAAACTCCAGGAAAGGATAAAAGAATTGAACTAAAATTTGAGCTGCTGTCCCAGAGGAATTTGATGTTTGAGTCTTTCCAAGTTAATTGTTTGCTAAAAGAAAATAATAAATACTCGTGGGCCCAAGTGATCCTTCTGTCTTAGCCTCCCAAGAAGCTGGGACTTACAGGTGTGTGCCACCACGCCTGGCTAAGCTTTGTATTTGTATTCTGAGGACTATCGTAGAATCTTGAGTTCCCATAATATTCGAAATAGCCAAGACAAAATCCAAGATTACTTGACATGAAAAATCATGAAAATGTGAAAAATTCTCAAGAAAAAGACTATTAAAAAAGAACAGTCAGATGTTGGAATTTGACTACGAGAATTTTATGGTGGCTATTACAATTATGCTCAGTGATATTAAGAAACACAGCAAATGCACAGACAGGCAACTATAAAAATGAACCAACTGGAAATTCTAAAATTAATAAAATATATAGTATCTAGAGGAAAAAAATTATTGACTGGGCTTATCAATGAATAGAGATAATAGAGGAAAAAACCAGTGAAATTAAAGATCAATAATTTATCCAATTTGAAGAAGCCTAAGAAAAAGAAAATTTAAAAAAAGGATAGCACATCCACTAAGATGACAATAATAAGAATAGAAAATAAGTGTTGGCATAAATGTGGGGAAATTAGAACCTTGATACAATTGCTGGCAGGAATATAAAATAGGAGAGCTGCTATGGAGAAGTTTGACAGTTCCTCACAAAATTATATAGCAGTTCCATTCATACCAATTACTCAAAAGAATTAAAACAGGTATTCAAACAAAATTTGGACTGAACGTGCATAGTAGGCAGCACTTACTCACAATAACCATAAGGTAGAAAGAAAACCTAAATATCCAGCTGGTAAGTAAATAAACAAATGTGGCATATCTATGCGGTGGAATATTATTTAGCTGTTAAAAGGAATGAAGTATTGGGGATATACATGATCTTCGGAAACATTATGCTAAAGCAAAGGAGTCCGACACAGTAAGTCAAGTATTGCTGTGATTCCGTTTGGATGAAATACCCAGAAAGGTAATGGAGGAAGCAGATGACTGGTTGTTGGGCCTAAGAGAGGAATAGGGAGTAACTGGGCTTCCTTTTGGAACTAGATAGAAATGATGGCTGTATAACATTGTGAATGTACCAAATACCATTGACTTATGCACTTTTAAAATGGCTACTTTTCTTGTGTGAATTTTATCTCAATTAAAAAAATTCTTCAAAAACGAACAGTACCTCTATGACCTACTCATAGTACAATATTGAAAGCTTTAATATCTCAAAAGAAGAGAATAGGGAGAAACAGCATATTTTAAGGATCATTAGAAATAGCTTCTGTGGATTCTGGGAAGATGGCTGACTGGTAGCAACCCTTGGCAGAGGCTCCTGAGCAGAGGAAGAAAAACTGGACGGAATTGGACTCTATGAAGCCAAGGACGGGGAGCTGAGCCAAGAAAGAAGTTCAGCAAGCTGTAACTCCAAGGAAGAGCATCCAAGAAAACAAATTACAGGTACAAAGCCTATCCACTAGAGGACAGGAGACCCCTCCCGCAAGCAGGGGTCCTGCCACAGGCTATCTGTGAATGAGCAGGGAACAAAAAAACCTGTCATTTTACCTGGCTGCAGAGAACCGCTGAACTCCAGGTCTCTTTCTCCAGGGAGGTCCCACTTATGAACCTAGACACCACTCCACCAGGCATAAAATTGAACAGATATTTTTCCCTACAAGTCCCAACTCCCAACCCACCCTTTCCCCCTCGCATGGTGGTCTGAAGTTCTGCCTCCTGCAGAGCATAGTGTGTTTGGTCTTGTCCTGAGAGATCTGGGCATAGTGTGGACTGCCAACCATCACGACAGAATCTGCAACTAATGGGGAAGTAAGAGGGTGTGGGAAGAAAGGGACACTCGGTGGGAGGAGGAGCAATCCTCTGGTTATGACTATGCCCGGCCAGTGGTGGTGTTGACCCTCGGTTTGGGCTGTGTCTGGCAGGACTGGGTGAAGAACCCCTGGCTCTGATGGAACCCACAGTGGGAGAGAGGGTGCCCCATGTGGACTGAGTTCAGCAGACAGAGCTGGTCCCCAGCCCCTGCTGGGCCTGTGACCAGAGGCATGACAGGCGTGGACTATGACCTGAGAGCAAGAGTGTAGTCCCCTGATTCCAACAGAACCCTCGAGCAGTGGCTTACTGGGTGTGAACCAAGACCTGAGGGCCAGGGCGTAGTCCACTGTGTCCAGCAGGGCTGGCGAGCAGAGGCTTACCAGGTGAGAACTGAGACCTATGGGCGGAGTGCAGTGCCCTGACTCTAACAGAGCCTGCAAACAGAGGCTTCCCAAGCAGTGGACTGAGACAGGCGGGAACCTGGTCCCCTTGACAACTGGTCTGGCAAGCAGTGGCTAGCTGGAGGTGGACTGAGACCAGTGGGTGGGGGCTTGGCCCCTGGCTCCAGGTGGGCCTGTGAGCAGAAAAGCAGACAACAGTGTGGACTGAGTCTGGCGGGTGGGAGTGTGGATCCCTGGCTCCAATTGTGCTGTTGGAGACCCTTGAATCCCTCTCTGTTGGGCAGGGTTTACACTGCCTGAGACAATTTAATTGGAACTCATGTCTAGGGCTCTACATTCTGAGGTTGACCTTCCAAGTTCTGAAGCAGAAAAGAACTGAAGGATGGGGGTTGGGCACCACAGCTGTTTGTATCTCTTCACAGTTGAGATTTAAACCGAATAATGTGGTTTCTTAGGATAGGGTAGAGGTTGGCTAATATCAAAACAGAGCTAGCTTGCACAATCTCACTAAGGAGGTCCTCAGAGTCTCTGGCCAAAACTCTGAAAGGGGCCTTTGTAAGGTTGTAGGAGATAAGCAACAATTACAAAGCCTAGCGTTTTGATATCTCTACTACAGCTGGGAACCCCAATTCAATCTCACCCTACCAGTTCTAATATCCAAACAGTAGAAAATAAACATGGTGTGGACCCAACAGAAGAACTCTGGCAACATGAATAAGCAGAGTAGATCAACCCCTTGAAATAACAAAGGAGATACAACTGAAGATGCCATTCATAGACAAATGGCAGCAATGTCAGAAACTGAACTCAGAATATGGATGGCAAATAAGATAAATAGAATGGAAGAAAAGATAGAAATTGAATTCCAACGAGTATTTCTGAAGTTGTCTCAAGAAATTAATGAATTTGCCCAAGTCACCAAAGATAGGGACATAATGAGAAAAGAGACAGCAGAGCTCAAGGAAATGAAAACATTAGTTGAGGCGCTCCAAAATAGAGTAGAATCCCTCAGTAATAGAGTTGACCAGGCAGAAGAAAGGATCTGTGAAACTGAAGACAAAGCTTTTGAATGTTCCCAAACACTCAAAGAGGGAGACAAAGGGAGAGGAAAAACTGATCATTCCCTGAGAGAGTTGTGGGATCACTACAAAAGATCAAACATAGGAATTAGGAATTTCCAAAGGAGAAGAGGATGGTTCTAAAGGCACAGATACTCTACTCCAAGAGATTTTGGAGAATTTCCCAAGCATTGCAAGAGATACAGAACTTCAGATAGCAGACAGTTTCAGAACCCCAGCAAGACTCAACCCAAATAAAGCATCTCCTAGACACATTGTGATTAACTTTCCCAAAGTTAAGATGAAGGAGAAAATTCTTCAAGCAGCAAGACATAAGGAAAGCATCACCTACAAAGGAAGAAGTATCAGAATGGCTGCAGATCTCTCTGCTGAAATGTTTCAGGCCAGAAGAAGATGGTCATCGACCTTCAGTCTCCTAAAACAAAACAACTTCCAGCCCAGAATTCTGTATCCAGCTAAACTGAGTTTCATTTGTGATGGAGAAATCAAATACTTTAATGACATGCATATGATGAAGAAATTTGTCTTAACTAAACCAGCTCTTCAGGATATTCTCAGATCCATCCTCCACAATGACCAGCACAATGCTCTACCTCCAAAGTGAACTCACCCAGAAATTTTTGAATAAAACTCAACTTCCACAGTGGTGAAAGGATTAAAAACATCTACTGGATATCCGAAAATCATGACACCCAAAACACAACCAGGTTTATCAATTCTCTCAATTAATGTGAATGGTTTAAATTGTCCTGTAAAGAGGCACAGACTGGCAGACTGGATACATGAACTCAGACCAGAAATCTGCTGTATACAAGAATCTTATCTTACCTTAAAGGATAAACATAGACTCAGGGTGAAGGGATGGACTTGTATAACACAGACAAATGGAAACTAGAAAAAAGCAAGAGTTGCAATTTTAGTAGCAGACACAATTGCCTATAAACCAACAAAGATAAAGATAAGGAAGGTCACTACATATTTGTCAAGGGAAACACCCAACATTAAGAGATTTTGATAATTAACATTTATGTACCCTACCAGAATGCTCCTCAATTCATAAAGCAAACCCTAATGGAGATGAACTACTTGATATCTTCCTACACTATAATAGTTGGACATTTTAACACCTCTTTGACCAGGGGTGGCGAACAAGTTCGACACAAAGAGCCAAAATTTTAAACTGTGAGAGTCAGAGAGCCACACCACGCAGTGACCTGCCAAAACAGACAAACACTCACACAAAAGCATATAATTTTAACAATAATATATTAA
>CAUYPK010100687.1:0-26078 GCA_963574355.1 Loris lydekkerianus | reverse complement strand
AAGTATCCCAGGAATGGAAGAAAAAGTATCCAATGTACTCAGCCCTACTATGAAGCTAAACTATAGCTTTCACATGAAGGCTATAACCCAACTATACCACAAGACTATGGGGAAAGGACCAAGGAAGGGGAAGGGAGAGGGTAGGTATGGGTGGAGGGAGGGTGATTGGTTGGGCCACATCTATCGTGCATATTTTTATCTATAATAAAAAATAAAAATAAAAATAAAAAAAAAAAAAAAAAAAAAAAAAACCAGCAATGATTTATTACATTTTGTGACTCTCTGGGTTGATTTGGTTCAGCTGGATAGTTCTTCTCTTCTGCATGGCCTTAGCATAGCTCACTGCAGCCTTGAACTCCTGGGCTCAAGTGATCCTCCTGCCTCCTGAGGCTGAAACAACCAAGAAATTGACTCATCCTCAGCTGGGAAAACTAAGGTAGCTAGTGGTTGGCTGGATGGGACCAGGGTAGCTGCGATCCACTGCAGAGGGTATCCTCCAAGCAAGGACCTGTCCAGCTCTAAGGACTGCGCATGCTTAGTACCTTTTGCCTCAGCACTTCTTAGGGCCAGCACACTGCCAGGCACCACAGGGAAATTGTCCATTACAGTAGCCATTAGCACCATGTGATTGTTTACACTGAAATTAGTTAGAATTAAATAGAATTGGAAATTCAATTTCAGAAAAAGATCAATTTCTCAGTTTCACTAGCCACATTTCATGTGCTTAATAGCCATATGTGGCTAGTGGCTACCAATTGGACAGTGCAGATAATAAAGCATTTCCATCATCACAGAAAGTTTAAATGGACAGTGCTAGAAGGTACATTTTAAAAATACAAATGTCAAACATTAGAGGCTTGATGGTGGGTCCTTAGTCCCCAAATTCTAGCCACTCCATTGCTTGGATGATATAAAGGAGCTACATTTCTTGGACCAAAAAAAAAAAAAAACTGCTCTAAAACAGCACAAAAATCACACATAGGGATGCAGCCAATCTTTAAAATCACATACTATATTTAGACAGAAGACGATTAAGCTTCTGATAAAACAGCATTATCAATAATCCGGAGTAAGTCACTGAAGGCGATACCCGGAAGAACCCAGGTTTCCTCAGGACTCCCCCCCTCAAAGAAGACAGCACATACCTCCCTTTATTGTACTTTGGCTTATGAGAACACAGATGTTACCTTTTTTTTGCAAATTGAAGGTTTGTGGCAACCCTGTGTGGAGCAAGTCTATCACTGTCATTTTTCCAACAGCATGTACTCACTTTGTCTCTATGTTACATTTTGGTAATTCTCACAATATTTCAAACTTTTTCATTATTATTATATCTGTGATCAGTGGTCTTTGATGTTATTATTGTAGTTGTTCTGAGGTGCCATGAACTATGCTCATGTAAGACAGTGAACTTAACCAAAAAAATGTTATGTGTGTTCTCACTGCTCCACTAACTGGCTGTTTCCTTGTCTTTCTCCCTGTCTTCAGTCCTCCCTATTCTCAGAACACAAAAGATTAAAATTAGGCCAGTTAATAACCCTGTCTCTCACATTAAATCAAAAGATAGAAATGATTAGGCTTAGTGAGGAAGGCATGTTGAAAGCCAAAACAGGCTGAAAGCTTGGCCTCTCCCACCAGGTAGCCAACTTGTGAATGGCAAAGAAAAGTTCTTGAAGGAAATTAAAAGTGCTACCACAATGAACATACAAATAACAAGAAAATGATACAGCTTTATTGCTGATGTGGAGAAAGTGTGTTTTGGATAGCTGATCACAGCAGCCACAACATTCCCTTAAGCTAAAACCTAATCCACAGCAAGGCCTAACTTTTTTCAATTCTATGAAGACTGAAAAAAGTGAGGCAGCTGGCTCGGTGCCTGTGACTCAAGAGGCTAAGACACCAGCCACATACATCTGAACTGGCGGGTTCGAATCCAGCCCAGGCCCACCAAACAACAATGACGGCTGCAACAAAAAATAGCCGGGCGTTGTGGCAGGCACCTGTAATCCCAGCTACTTGGGAGGCAGAGGCAGGAGAATCTCTTGAGCCCAGAAGTTGGAGGTTGCTGTGAGCTGTGATGCCACAGCACTCTACCCAGGGCGACAGCTTGAGGCTCTGTCTCAAAAAAAAAAAAAAAAAGGTGAGGAAGCTGAAGAAAAGTTTGAAGATAGCAGAGATTGGTTCATGAGATTTAAGGAGAGAAGCCATCTCTAGAACACAGAAGTGTAAGGGGAAGAAGCAAGTGCTGATGTAGAAGCTGCAGCAAGTTGTTCAGAAGACGCAGAAGACCTACCTATCATGATAGGTGATACACTAAACAACAAATTAACAGTGTAGATGAAACAGCCTTATCTTGGAAGAACATGCCATCTAGGACTTTCACGGGTAGAGAGGAGAAGTCAATGCCTAGCTTCAAAGCTCTAAAGGACAGGCTGACTTTCATTAGGGGCGAATGCAGCTGGTGACTTTAAGTTGAAGCCAGTACCCATTGACCATTTCAAAAATCCTAGAGCCCTTAAGAATTATGCTAAATCTACTCTGTATTTTATAAATGTAACAACAAAGCCTGGATGATAGCACATCTGTTTATAGCATGGTTTGCTGAATATTTTAAGCCCACTGTTGAGACCTACAGCTCAGAAAAAAAGAATTATTTCAAAACATTACTGCTTATGGGCAATGCACCTGGTCACCCAAGAGCTCTGATGGAGATGTACAGGGTGACTAATGTTTTTTATGCCTGTTAACACAACACCCATTCTGTAGCCCACATATCAAGGAGTAATTTTGACTTTAAATTCTTATTATTGAAGAAATACATTTCATAAGACTATAACAGCTATCGGATTCCTCTGATAGATCTGAACAAAGTCAACTGAAAACTTTTTGGAAAGGATTCATCAGTCTGTAAGCCATTAAAAACACATATGAGAGGGTGGAGCCTGTGGCTTAGTGGGTAGGGCGCCAGCCCCATATACCAAGGATGGTGGGTTCAAACCCGGCCCCAGCCAAACTGCAAAAAAAAAAAAAAAAAAATAGCCAGAAGTTGTGGCAGGCAACTGTAGTCCCAGCTACTCAGGAGGCTGAGGCAAGAGAATCGCTTAAGCCCAGGAGTTTGAGCTTGTTGTGAGCTGTGTGACACTATAGCACTCTACCAAGGGTGATAAAGAGAGACTCTGTCTCTACAAAAAAAAAAAAAAAAAAAAAAAGAAAATATATGGGTTTGGCACCATGGCTCAGCCGGTCACAAACACTGGGGCTGGCACGTTCAAACCCAGCCTGGGCCAGCTAAAACAACAAAGACAAGTACAAAAAAATAATAATAACCAGGCGTTGTGGTGGGCACCTATAGTCCCAGCTATTTGGGAGGCTGAGGCAAGAGAATCACTTAAGCCCAAGAGTTTGAGGTTGCTGTGAGCTGTGACACCACAGCTCTACCGAGGGTGACATAGTGAGACTCTGTCTCAAAAAAAATTAATAAATAAAAACACATATGATTCACAGGCGCAGGTGAAAATATCAACATGAACAGGAGTTTAGAAGAAGCTGGAATCAACCAACCATCATGGATGATTCTGAGGGGTTTAAGACTTAGTGGAAGAAGGAATTATCTCCTTTACACTCAATAACAACTCTAAGAGATGCATGCCATTATCTCTATCATTTTAAAGCAGAAACTGGTGGTCAGAGAGGTGAAGTCAGTTGCCCAATATTACACAGTAGGAATGAGACAGGATTCCAACTCAGCTCAAAAGCCCAAAGGCTTTGGTCCAAAAAACTTGGGGAACAAAGTATGGAGTCTTGGAATCAGGAATCCAAAACTGGAAGAGGCCTTTCATTTTGTCCGATCTCCCTTTCATTTTGTCGAGAAAGACAATCAGAGAAGGAAGCATGTCAGACTAAGGGTGTGGAGCTGAGGCTTCTAGACAGACTCATAGGCAGGACAAGCCTCTGCCTCTGTCCCCCCATGGGTCAGCAAAATTGTGTGTCCCATCTCCAGCCAGCACAGCTGAAGGTGTTGGGAAGTTGGGGCACAGCCAGGAGGAAAAGGCTAAGAGTCTTTGCATCAGGAGCTCATCTGCCTGCCTCCCCTCTCAGGCTGGCAGAGATCACCCCAAGAGGCCTCCATGCCTCCACCACTCTGGGCCTGCAGCCCAGAGACCCCCTGGCAGCCCCCACTGCAGCCTCTTACCCACTGTGAGGAGGAAGTCAGACAATTACAGATGACCTTTGCAAGGGAGCAGAATGTAAACTAGGATCCATTTGCCTGTGCAATCAATCTTCATAATTACCACAGTAATTATTCCCAATGAGCCATTGCGACCAAAGCTTCAGCCCAGGTGCAGAGCCTTCCCCCTGCAGCCAGGCTTTGATCCCTCCTCCTCCCCATTACAGGCCATCCTTTGTCCCATGGCATAATCACCTGCATGTTCACAACCTGCTCCTCTCTGCTTCCCAGCTACAACCACATGGGTGGTAGACTGGCAGCTAGCTTCATCCCCAATGCAGAGATAGAGAAACTGAGGCTCAGCCTCACCAAGGACAAGTGGCTTCTAAGCAGTTGGGTTCCTGAAAGAGTAAGACCTTAACACCTTACCTGGACCTCATTTCTTCCCACTCTACTTATCCTGGGGGAGATAGTGGGACCCTCAGAGGATTTCTCTCTTCTTTAGAAACAGGGAGGAAATGGAAACACAACTAGAACTCAGAGTATGATTTAGGGAAGTAGTTTCTAAATCTGGATGTACAAGAAAAATCTCCTTTAAAAAATGTGCATTTCGGCTCGGTGCCTGTGGCTCAAGTGACTAAGGCGCCAGCCACATACACCTAAGCTGGTGGGTTCGAATCCAGCCCAGGCCCACCAAACAACAATGATGGCTGCAATCAAAAAAATAGCTGGGCATTGTGGTGGGCACCTGCAGTCCCAGCTACTTGGGAGGCAGAGGCAGGAGAATCGCTTGAGCCCAGGAGTTAGAGGTTGCTGTAATCTGTGATGCCAGGCACTTACCCAGGGCAACAGCTTGAGGCTCTGTCTCAAAAAAAAAAAAAAAAAAAGCACATTCCTTGGGGTGGTGCCTGTGGCTCAAGGAGTAGGGTGCTGGCCCCATGGAGGTGGTGGGTTCAAACCTGGCCCCGGACAAAAACTGCAAAAATGTACATTCTGGCTTAGCATCCATAGCTCAGTGGTTAGGGCACCGGCCACATACACCGGGGCTGGCAGGTTTGAACCCAGCCTGGGCCTGCTAAAAACAACAATGACAACTATAACAAAAAAATAGCGGGGTGTTGTGGTGGGCTCCTGTAGTCTCAGCTACTTTGGAGGCTGAGGCAAAAGAATTGCCTAAGCCCAAGGGTTTGAGGTTGCTGCGAGCTGTGATGCCACAGTACTCTACCGAAGGTGACATAGTGAGACTCTGTCTCAAAAAAAATTAAAAAATGTGCATTCCCATTCCCTACCCTGGAGACTGATTCTATTAAAATCCAAGTGTTCCTGTTTTGATTTTATTTATTTCTTTTTTCTTTTTTTTTTTTTTCTAAAAGACAGAGTCTCACTTTGTCATCCTTGGTAGAGTGCTCTAGCATCACAGCTCACAGCAACCTCCAGCTCTTGTCTCAGCCTCCCAAGTAGCTGGGACTACAGGCACCCACCACAATGCCCAGCTATTTTTTTGTTGTTGTTGCAGTTTGGCCAAGGCCAGGTTTGAACCCACCACCCTCGGTATATGGGGCTGGCGCCCTACCCACTGAGCCACAGGCGCTGCCCTTATTTATTTAGTTTTGAGACAGAGTCTCACCATGTTGCCCTTGGTAGAGTCCCATGGCATCACAGCTCACAGCAACCTAGAACTCTTGGGCTCAAGCGATTCTCCTGCCTCATCTTCCCAAGTAGCTGGGACTGCAGGTGCCCACCACAATGCCCGGCCATTTCCCTGTCGCGGTTGTCATTGTTGTCCAACAGGCCTGGGCCGGGTTTGAACCAGCCAGCCTGGGTGTATGTGGTTGGTGCCACAATCACTATGCATGGGCGCCAAGCCACCTGTTTTGCTTTTTGCTTTTAAAGTTCTCTCGTGATTTCAATCATCGGTCCATGTTTGGGAAACTTTAAGAGGTATAGGAAAGAATTCCTAAATATTTCTTGTCCTTTCCCTCACTATCAACATATCTAACAACCAAAAACTCCTTCTTTTGCACATCTAAATAACCACTGAGGGAAGAGATGTGAGTCATTCACATGTTAGTACAAATAAGTTTACTCAGCTAGCTCTCTGCCTAATGCTAGCTGAAATCCTGCCCATTTGGAAGAAAGACAAGGAGGGAATTAGGAGTGTTTACAGAAGAGGAAAGAGAATAGAGCAAGAAGGAGGGAAGAGAGGTGTTTCTGAGAGAGGTGTTAAGAGTTAAAGACCTTGAACTGAGCCAAAAGACTTGAAAGGTATGTTCATAATGGGAAAACCAGACAGAGGCTCGAACTTATAGTAACAAACACTCATGCCAGAGCCCAGACAGCAACTAAGCAGTGTTTGCCTCACTGAGCATAGAGAAATACTGAGCACATGGTAGAGACCAGCCTATACAGCTCGTGGCTGGGGAGTGATCTAACTCCTCAAAATTCAAAGTGTGGTTCCAGGACCAGCCACACTGACATCATGGGGGATTTGGTCAGAAATGCAGATTCTTGGGCCCACCAGACCAACTGAATCAGAATCTTCTAACAAGGCCTCCAGACACGCCCGTGTGCAACAAGGTTTAGAGAAATTCTGGTCAAACTAACATCTGAGCACAGAGAGCTCTGGGAATTACCTAATTCTCAGAGGACACTGATGGGCCAGAGGTGGGACCACACCATGAAACGAAGAATGGGGGGGTGCTGAGGCCTGGCCAAGGGGGTTAAACTCCAAGGAGCCAGAGTTGCTTGCTAAGGGAAAGAGAAGGCAGGATAGGAGAATAAAATCCAGAAGTAGATAAATTTGGGGCTCTAGAGTTGAGATCTCCAGCTAGACTTAAGGCTCATTTTGCCACTAATTAGCTGTGTGATTTTGCACAACTGGCCTCCATTTCCTCTTCTGCCAAATGGAAAGGGTACTACGTTCTCTTGCTAACTTTTAGGGCTGTTGTGAGGCCCACAAGAGCTAAGATGACAAAGCATGTTGGAGACCATGAGACACTGGCCAGGGTGAGTCACTGTGGCTGCTTCCCGGTGTCCTCAGAAGACTCCACATAAGCCAGGCCTCACAGTTTACCCCGTTCCCCTCCCATACCCTCAGAGCTGGAATGTCATGCTGAAAGGATTGGACAAACCAGGTCACATGAGGATGTTACTCTCCAATAATATTTCAATGTATCTGCAAGATTTGGTTTGGAAGACCCTTGGAATTAGATATCAGGTGGAGTCAGTTGGGGGTGGTCCAGGGCTCCATCCTTCTCACATCCTCCTGGGCTGCACAATAGAAGCAGAGACTTCTGGACCATGAGAATGGCTGAAAATGAAAGGATGGGCGATATAAAGTGTTGGTGAGGATGCAGAACAACCAGAACTGTCAAAAACCGCTGGTGGCATTGTAAAACGGTAAAAGTAGGTGGCAATATCTACTGACGTTCAGCACATGTATACTTTAAACCAACACTTCCACTCAGGTGTACACCAACAAACATACACGTGGCCACCAAAAGACATGGACGCGAAAGCTCACAGTAGTGATATTCATATTTGCCCCCAAACAACCCACATTTCCATCAGTAGTTGAAAGACTAAGTTTAAATTGTGTGCGGCGCTATAGACTGGGCCACCCAGGAACCCAGCTTCAGGATGAAGGTGCTGTACACCCCTACAACAGGGGTATTTTCTGCTGCCAACTCTCAGAGTTCCTCCCCAAGAATTGTCCTCCACCTTAAGGCCCCTCCCAGAGGCGTTCACAGCCAGTAACTGGTTGACCCAGGCCTGAATCCCCTGCTTATGCAGGACAACTCCCAGCCCCATTACTCCCTATGGCATCAGCTGAGGCCTATAATAAAACAGCAGGTCAGTGGGCAGTGCTCCCAGGAACACCACTTATAAGAGGGCAAGGGAAGTGAGATAGGGATAGTGGAAGAGGGACATAAATCTCCAAGTCAGAACCCAACCTACCCCAGCTGGTATTCAGAAGTGATTTTAGGAAGCACCCTCTGAACCCTGGGTCCTGGGAGCTGGGTCACTCACCCAACCCTGGTCCTGGGAAGTGAGCTGAGGACCCCACAAACAGCAGTGATGAGACCATTAATGCTGTCTAGGGTTGGAGAGAAAGGTTATGCACTACAGGGCAACAGCTCCTGAGTTTGAGATGCTGGAAGAGCACCATGTCGTTATAAGGCCTATGGAATGGGTGGCTATTCTGGGGCTCACTAGCGTTGGAGAAAGACAATGCAAGGCTGAGGGTGACTCATCACTAATTTAAGGCTGAGTGTAAAGGCCTTCTTAGCAGTATATAAATTCTCCTTTTCTGCAGCTGGAAGGGAGGAAGAAGCTGAGGAGTAGGCCAGGGTCTAATTATGAGTGGTTTGGAGCTACAGAAAAGGTTGAATTCTCAGCCCCAAATGGGTCTGCAACATTAAGGTCAGGCCCTATTTGGGAAAGAGTGAGATGCAGAAGTGAGCCCTAGTCAGCACTCTCCCTGCCTGGAGACCTGCCCCCCGCCCTGACCACCAGACCCATAACTGGGGATAAGTCACACCTTCACTCACTGGAGCTAAAGGAAGAAAGGCTGGTCCAGGTGAAACCGTCATGTGGGCAGAAGCCAGGAGAGCATGCCCAGGACTCAGTCCAGAGGGGCTGAAACAAGGGGCACATCAAGTCAAAGAGAGACACAATCTCATAATAAAAAGTCTAGCACTGTGGCAAGGACCTGGCCAAGACAGTGTTAACAGGCAGCTTGGAGGAAGTGGCAGCCCATGGTACAAGAAGTAGAAACAGCAGGGCTGCTGTGCCAGGCAGTGCAAGAAGGATCCAAAGGACTCATGCTCAGGTGGGCCCCAGGTCAGGCCAGAAACCCACCTGATGTTCAACTTCTGTAGGAAGGCCGGATAGACACTCTATTACCAGAGCCATAAGGAATGCCCTGAGAAGCTCCAGAGTGAGTGTTCTCCAAAGACCTGATAGTCAGAGCTGCTGTTGTAGACCTGGGCACCCTGACAGGAGTGGAGATGGCAGGACCCCAAAGGAAGAGGCCAGGTGGTAGCATTCAGTCACCAGAAGCAAGGCAGGGGCAATTAGCACAACTAGCAGCAAGGTCAGTGCTCTCTGATCCATAGAGGTATTGGAATAGTGTCCCAGGGCTGGGGGCAGCCAACAAGGATGCTGCCCACTCTATGCAATCAAAAGAATTCAGGCTTGTTGATCTGGGGCTAAGGGAAGTAACCCAATAAAAAGTCACCATCCTTTGATAAGTTTCCAGGCCTGAGCAAGGTTTCAGATCCAACTGACTGAAGGAGAGATCCAGTCCTCAGGAGGAAGGACCCTGCAACCACAGAACAAGTACATGTGGCAATAATTCCAACAGTCCCTCCCTAGAAGGACTTACACACCTTATTTGGGTAACATATGCTGAAACTATACATTTCCAGGACTGTTGGACACAGGTCTAATGAACATGGTACTAGGGACCCAAAAGGTCATTATGGCCCCTGTTTGGGTGGGAGCCTAGGGGGCTGGGTGATGAATGGGGTCCTGGCCCAGGTTCAGCTCATGGGGAGTCCACTGGGTCCACAACTCATCCAATGTCATCACTCTGGTCCCTGACTCTATAACTGAACAGACACGTGGCAGAACTCCACGCTGCTGCCTTGGCCCGTGGGGCAAAAGCTATTGCAGAGGAAGCCTCTGAAACTGAGGGTGTGGCTCTGAGCACATGGGGGGAATCTGCTGGTGACATCACACTGTACCACCCACAACTGCTGCCAGATGGTGTGACACTACAACCTTTTAATGATGCAGCTGATTAGGAGATCTACCGTACAGCATGGTGACTACAGTTCATAGCAATGTACTGTATTCTTTTTTTTTGAGACAGAGTCTCACTTCATTGCCCTCAGTAGAGTGCTATGGCATCATAGCTCACAGCAACCTCAGACTCTTGGGCTCAAGCGATCCTCTTGCCTCAGCCTCCAAAGTAGCTGGGACTACAGGCACCCGCCACAACACCAACTATGTACTGTATTCTTAAAATTGCTAAGAGAATAGATTTAAAATCTATTCTCATCAGAAAAGTAATGAGGTAATGCACATGTTAATTCACTTGATGTATCCATTTTACAATGTATATGTATCTCAAAACAAGTCACATACCATAAGTACATGCAATTTTTATTTTCAATTTAAATGATGGAGAGCCATCTTCTGGGGCACAGTACACACTCTTAATTATTGATCTTTGTATGGTGATGTATCCCCAGTAGTCCCCAGCAGGACCAGAACAAATGTATCCAAGAACTATAGGGTGGAAGTAGGAGGGTCCCCACACACCCATCACACCCAGTGAAAACTCTGTGCATTGCAGAAATCCTGGTTCTCAAAAGGAAACCACAGCCACCAGGAGACAGCAAGAGTGCAATTAAACTTTCGGCTACAGGGGCCACCACTTCCCTTCAGGTTCCTTGTGGCAAGAGAACACCAGACAAAGGAGTCACCATCCTGGCAGGAATGATGAGTCCAGGTTATCAGCAGGGCCTTCTGTGAAAGCCTTGCACTTGGTACATCTTCGCTGAGGGGCAGGGAAGAATTGCTTTGGCATCTGGGCAGTTCCCTAGCATCTCTTGGTACTCCCTTGCCTGGCATTAATGGGAAATAGGTGAGGGCCATTGCCAAGGTCTGAGAAGGCAGGATGAGAATCTGGGTCCCCTCACCAGGTAAGCTGCTTAGACCAGAAGAGGTGCTGGCCAGGGGTTGGGAGCCTAGCAAGGGTAGCTGAGGAGGGAGAAAATGAGTGTTGCAGTGGGGACTGGAGCTCATCTCACTGCCCTTCCCCATAAAAGTTCCCCAGGAAAGGAAGCCAACTAGAATTCTCAAGAAGCTGTTCCCAACAGGGTGAATTATTACAAGGGCACAGGTTCCCAAGCAGCACGAGGCAGGGGCTGGAGTGGATGCCAAGGGAGTGCCCAGGCTTACCCCTCTAGGGCCAAGCACTTTCAGCCCCAGCTGAGTCTCGCTCTGGGAACTGCCCAGGCTAAAGCTGTCATGCCCAAGGTCAGGTCTCCTCATAAGCCATCCAGCTTCAGGGCTCTGTGTGCCCTCTGTGACTTCTGCTTCAGCACAATCCTCCATCCCTCAGACCTGATGATGCCAAGAGCAACTCCCCACATCCATACTTCCTGCATACAGACTTCCAGCTCAGCCTCTGTTTCCCCAATGACCACACCTACGACAACTATACAACAATGACAAAGAGCAGCTACCTGCCACCCACCCTGCTGCAGAGGACTCTCACAGACATAACACCATACGATTCCATTGCTATGAAGTTTGCAAACAGGCCAATCTGATCCTGGTGGAAGTCAGAATAGTGGTTACCAAGGGCAGGTATTAACTGTGAAGGGGCAGGAGTAAACCTTCTGGGATGCTAGAAAAGTTCTATATCTTCTTCTGGGTAGTGGTTCCAAGTTCATGGACATGTACAGTTTTTATTTTAATTTAAAAAAATACCAATGAGGGCAGTGCCTGTGGCTCAACGGAGTAAAGCGCTGGTCCCATATGCCAGAGGTGGCAGGTTCAAACTCAGCCCCGGCCAAAAAACAAAAAACAAACAAACAAACAAATAAAAAAATACCAATTCCCAGGCCTTGGGCCCCTTAAATCAGAAAAATCTAATGTAAAGCCAGAGTTGAGAAGCCCTTGCTGGAGTCTGCTAACGTGGACACGGGATACCGTCCCATAGCTGAACAACTGAACTGAGACTTCAGAGCAGAAGGAAAGAGCCATGGATGGCAGCCCACAGTGTGGCAGCAGGTAGAAGAGGGAAGATAGTGGCCCGGGAGGTGGGGATGTTGCACCAGCTAGCACATAGGGGAGGAAGAGGCTCAGTGGTGGCAGGGGCACCCTCTCATTTGATGACCTTGGGGCAGCACCTAGCACCTCTCCCACTGTCCTCCCTACTGGAACAGGGCTGGACTAGGCCCAGAGGCAAGGACAGAGTGTAGTCGCATCCCGATATTCACACTCCATGCCCTTGGAACCCTCAGACATGGCTCATATCTGATCCAGTCCCTTCCTGACAAGTGACCCCCCTCCCACATCTGCAAAGCAGGGATGATGGGGCTTAATTCACACAGGGCTGTGCGAAAGCTGGAAGACAAATGTTTCATAACACCTCCTCCTTCCTCACTCTCAGCTGACAACTGTGCTACTTATTCTTTTAAAAAAGGGAGCCATCTAGAGATGATACCCCACATGTGTGCCCTGAGGCCCTGTGCCCCCCCCCCCCCCCCAGCTCTCCTCCTCCCACTGGGCCCAGCCCCTCTGTCTAGGCTCTGGAACCTCACATTGCTCCAGTGTGCTACCACATGACCAGGATTGGCCTCACCACAGAATCTCTCCCATCTAGAGAGAAACATGCTATATTTCTCCATTTAAGAGAAAACCAAGGCCCTCCCTAGGTGACCTAGTGCCCTCAGCTCCTGGCCCCTGGATCTACTACAATGGGTAGAGGGCACTCTAGGGAAGTCTTGTCCATCCCCCCTGGCTCCACTCCCTCCTGAAGCCTCTCCAATCAACCTCCAACACTCTCCAGCCACCAATGCCCTCTGCTTCCAGCCCCAGGACCACTCCATTTCCTATACTGGGACACTGCTCCCTTGTATCCACAGGGCTCATTTCTTTGCTGTTAGTCTCTGATCAATGTCCCCAACACCCATTTCCACCCCATCCACACATCCAGTCCATGGCCCTCATTCCCTAGCCCCTCATCCCTGCTTTATTTTTCTGTTTAACACTTATCACTTCCTAACATAACAAAGGGTGCCAAAAAAATTTATACACACGTTAAGAGAAAAAGCTATCCTGCTCATGCTTGTGACACTAGCATTCATTTGATTAACATCGTCTTTTGAGTGAATGTCATACTACACATTGCTATCAAAATTCAATTGAACTTTGAAAAGTAATATATACATAATATCTCTTAAAATGTGTAAACTTTTTTTGGCACCACGGTACACATACACTAATATTTTTATTTTTTATTTTTATTTTTTTTAGACAGAGCCCCAAGTAATTGCCCTGGGTAGAGTGCTATGGCGTTACAGCTAACAGCAACCTCAGACACCTGGGCTCTCCCAAGTAGCTGAGGCTACAGGCACCCGTCACAACTCCGGGCTATTATTGGGTTGCAGTTGTCATTGTTATTTGGCAAGCCCGGGCTGGATTCAAACCCGCCAGCTCTGGTGTATGTGGCTGGCACCTTAGCTGCTTGAGCTATAGGCGCCACCATGCACTAATATTTTTAAATTGACAGACTTTATTTTTTACAGCAGTTCTTTTTTGTTTTGTTTTGAGACTCACTCTATTATTCAGGCTAGAGTGCCATGGTGTCACCCTAGATCACAGCAACCTCAAACTCCTGGGTTCAAGCCATCTTTTTGCTCAGCCTCCCTAGTAGTTGGGACTACAGGCACCTGCCACAACACCTAGCCACAGAACAGTTTTAAACCTAGAACAGTTTTAAGGTCACAGCAAAATTAATCAGAAAGTACAGAGAGGCTGGGCACCCATAACACAGAGGTTAGAGCACCAGCCACATACACTGAAGCTGGTGGGTTCGAACCTGGCTGGGGCCAACTGCAACAACAAAAAAAAAGCCAGACGTTATGGTGGGCACCTGTAGTCCCAGCTATTTGAGAGACCAAGGCAAGAGAATTGCTTAAGCCTAAGAGTTTGGGGTTCCTATGAGCTGTGATGTCACGGCACTCTACCGAGGACAATGTAATACGACTGTCTCAAAAAAAAAAAAGAAAGTACAGCGAGTTCTCATAGGCCCCTCCCACCTCTAGCCTGGATATCCTGTGTCAATGTGGTACGTTTTTTACAAGTGACAAACCTACACTGCACATCATGATCACCCAGAGTCCACCACTGTACTGTCACGCAGCTACTCTGCCCTAAAAATCCTCTGTGCTCTGCCTACTCATTCCTTCCCCACAACCCCTGGCAAATATTATACTATCTTTTTATTGTCTCCACAGTTTTATCTTTTCTAGAATGTCATACAGTTGAAATCATACAGTATGTAGACTTTTTTTGTTTTTTGCAGTTTTTGGCTGGGGCCGAGTTTGAACCCACCACCTCCAGTATATGGCATTGGCACCCTACTCCTTTGAGCCACAGGCGCCACCTGAGTATGTAGACTTTTTAAATTGTCTTCCTTTACTTAGTAATGTGCATTTAAGATTCTGCCATGTCTTTTCATGGCTTGATAGCTCATTTCTTTTGAACACTGAATAATATTGCATCATCTGGATGTGCCATAATTTATCCATTCACCTACTGAAGGACATCTTGATTGCTTCTACATATTGGCCATTAAATTCCTTGATATTCACAATACACAACAACAGCACGTTAAAGTCTCTGATGAGTCTTAGCGTAAAGAAAATTTACCTTGGCTGAACCAGGTTTTTCCCAAATTTGACCATAGACAATTTGTCCAGGTGCTGGCATCTACCCCCTATCCCCTAGGTACCACAGGACATCCTCCTAAGAGGATAAGCCCTTCCCTGCCAGCTGGGTCAGCCAATGAAGGCCTTGAAGGAGGAGAGAGGCTGAGAGCAAAAGAGCAGAGTGGGGGACACCCAGGTAAAGAGAGTGGCTGGGTTTGGAGACTTGGAGGGGGTGAGGACCCCTAGTGGAGTAGTGGAAATAAACTGGGGACCCAGCTCTAGTGTCCTCCATCCACCAAGCCGGCAGGCTATGTGGCCCTGGGCAACTCATTTCCCTCTTCGGTCCTTAAGCGCTACTGTAAATGCAAAGGGATTAGGCAAGGCCGGTCCCTGCAGCCCAAAGCCCTTCTCTTCAGAGCTCCTGAGGCAACTGGATGGGTTATTATTATTATTTTTTTTTAGAGATAGAGTCTCACTTTGTTGCCCTCAGTAGAGTGCTATGGTATCACAGCTCACAGCAGCCTCCAGCTCTTGGGCTTAGGCAATTCTCTTGCCTCAGCCTCCCAAGTAGTTGGGACTATAGCCACCCAATACAACACTTGGCTATTTTTTTGTTGCAGTTTGGCTGGGGCAGGGCTCGAACCCACCACCCTCCGTATATGGGGTTGGCGCCCTACTCACTGAGCCACAAGTGCCGCCCTGGATGGGTTCTTACATTGGTTTCTACAATTCAATGAGTCTAATGACTCTAACACCCAGACTGGAGTCTCTAAAGGCACTCCCCATACATGGATCCACAGGAAAAAATAACCTACAAAATGGGAAAAAATATTTGCAAATCATACATCTGATAAGAGTCTAAAATAAAGAATTCTGAAAGTTCAACAATAAAAAGACAAGTTATACAATTGAAAATTAGGCAAAGTATGTAGACAGACAGAAGATATACAAAAGGCCAATAAACAGGCTCGGTGCCTGTGGCTCAAGCAGCTAAGGTGCCAGCCACATACACCTGAGCTGGCGGGTTCGAATCCAGCCCAGGCCCACCAAACAACAATGACGGCTGCAACCAAAAAATAGCTGGGCGTTGTGACAGGCGCCCGTAATCCCAGCTACTTGGGAGGTGGAGGCAGGAGAATTGCTTGAGCCCAGGAGTTGGAGGTTGCTATGAGCTGTGATGCCATAGGAGTTGGAGGTTGCTGTGAGCTGTGATGCTACAGCACTCTACCCAGGGTGACAGCTTGAGGCTCTGTCTCAAAAAAAAAAAAAAGCCAATAAACACGTGAAAAGATTCTCAGTGCCATTCGTCTTCAGGAAGCTGCAAATCAAACCCTCAAAGAGGTACCACTTCACACCCATTAGTACAGCTATGATCAAAAAATAAGCAACAACAAATGAGGAGAAACTGGAACATTCACACGTTGCCAGTGAAAATATATTAATAAAACACTGCAGTCAGGAAAACTGCCTGGCAGCTCCTCTGCAGGTTAAATATAGATTTACCATATGACCCAGAAATTGTGCTCCTAGATGTATATACCAAACAAAAATGAAAAGCTTGTACATAAACGTTCATATAATAAACATATTATTCACCATAACTAAAACATAGAAACAACTCAGTGGGTGAATGGGTAAACAAAACATTTTCTGTTCCTACAATGGAATATTATTCAGCCATTCAAAGGAATGAAGGGGCTATATGCTACAACATGGATGAACCTTAAAAACATGATATTATGGTTCAGCGCCCGCAATGGTTATAGTGCCAGCCACATACATGGAGGCTGGGGGTTCGAACCCAGCCCAGGCCAGCTAAACAACAATGACAACTGCAACAAAAAATAGCTGGGCATTGTGGCGGGTGCCTGTAGTCCCAGCTACTCGGGAGGCTGAGGCAAGAGAATCGCTTAAACCCAAGAGTTTGAGGTTGCTGTGAGCTGTGATGCCACGGCACTCTACCAAGGGCGACATAGTAAGACTATTATGTGAAAGAAGCCAGTCACAAAATATATATATGATTCTATTTATATGAAATGTCCAGAATAGGCAAATTTACATAAACAGAAAGTTTTCCGAGAGAAGGGGAATTGGGAAGTAACTGCTAATGGACACAGGGTTTCTTTTTAGAGTGATGGAAATGTTCTGGAATTAGACAGTGGTGCAGGCTGTACAACACTGTAAATATACTAAAAGGGACTGAACTGTACATTTTTATTTATTTGTTTATCTATTTATTTATTTATTTTGAGACAGAGTCTCACTTGTCACCCCCAGTAGAGTGCTCTGGCATCACAGCTCACAGCAACCTCAAACTCCTAGGCTTAAGGGATTCTCTTGCCTTAGCCCCCCAGGTAACTGGGACTACAGGCACCCGCCACAGTATCCAGCTATTTTTAGAGATGGGGGTCTAGCTCTTGCTTAGGCTGATCTTAAACTTGTGAGCTCAAGCAATCCATCCACCTCGGCCTCTCAGAGTGCTAGGATTACAGGTGTGAGCCACGGCGCCCAGCCTTGAACTTACATTTTTAAAGGGTGAATATTATGGTATATGAATTATGACCTAATAAAAAATGTATTTATATAAAAGGTCACAGCTCTTTGGAGAGATGGATGAGACCAGCCCTGAGGAGCCCAGAACATTTTCATACCAAAAATCAAGGGCCACCAGGTACCTGCAATCCTAGCACTCTGGGAGGTTGAGGCAGGTAGATTGCTTGAGCTCAGGAGTTCAAGCCCAGCCTGAGAAAGAGCAAGACCCCCATCTCTACTAAAAATAGAAAAACTAGCTGGGCTTTGTGGCAGGCACCTATAGTCCCACCTACTCAGGAGGCTGAGGCAGGAGGATCACTTGAGCCCAGGAGTTTGAGGTTGCTATAAGCTATAATACCAGGCCACTCTAGCTTGGGGCAACGATGAGCTTCTGTCTCAAAAACAACATCACCACCACAAAAAGCAAGGGCATTTTCAAAGACCAGTGTGGGTGCAAGACAAGGAGAAGGTAATGGAAATCAACTTGTAGTAAAGCTATCAGGGCTGCTCTTCGCTCCACTCCCCCTACGTCCCAGACCCCGCAGGCATGCCTGATCTCCCTGCAGACCATGGTGCACCACCAGGCTATGCACACAGACAGATGGGCTTATTTGCACATGCTCTGCATATTATTTCATGTCAAAAATTCCCACATACATTCTGCAAGTTCTGCCACAGGGGGCATAGTGTCTTCCCAGTGTAGCCCCTGGAGAGATCTGGAACAGAGCTCAAGCCTCCACTGCCACAGCCCAACTGAGCAATGGTTGAGAGGCCTAGGGGCTGGGCAGTGAGAGGGTCCAAGGGAGAACAAGGGAGCTCAGGGATCTGAAGCTGACACTGGCCTGGGGGACCCACCTGTGTGCTACTGCCTCACAGACCACCCACCACCATGGCAGTCTGCGGGACCTTGTCTCCCACAGCCCTCAGCTGGTAGTTTCATGACCTGGTTGCTACCTGTTAGGCTTGTCTTGGTCCTGTTTGGCAGGAAGGAAGATGATTAAAAAGGTGATTTGTCACCTGTCCCCAGCCCTATCCAGAGGCACCCAAGGCCAAGCCAGCTTTGTGGCTTATCAGGTCACCTGGTGTGAGAGGGGAGGGGCTGCCAATGCCCAGGCCCTGCTGGCCCAGATGGACAGGGCCAATGACATGGGGCTGGCAAGGGGGCAGAAGCAGTGATCCTGAGCCCTCTTGGGGCCAGCAGAGGTACCTCACCTGGGTCAGGGCCAAGTGGAACAAGGGAGACGGCAGCCAGTCACCCAACACCCAGGGAGCAGGCAGCAGTGGCAGCCTGGTCTCCGATGGAACTGCAGATAGAGGTGACACCAGATATCCTGCTGTGGGTGGGGCTGGGGAAGGGAAGGCAGGAAGAGAGACAGCCACATGTAGACTTGTGCATTTGAATTCCAGCTCTATCACACACTCACTAGGGGACCTTGGCTGACAGCCTTCAGCCTCTGTGCAGCCCCACCTTACCTTTGTGAAATGTGCTCCCGTGAAGATGAAGTGCACCTGTCAACATAAGGAGCCTGGAGCAATGCCCAACACATAGTATTATATATGCTCAACAAATACCACGTTGTGGTTATGGCAGCGGTGGTTAAATGCTGGACAGATCCATTGCCTGGAAGCTCCAGGGGATGAGGAGAAAGCATGTTTCATTTACCACTGAATGTCTAGCACCCAGTTAAGTACATAGGACACCACACTCAATACATATTCATCCACTGTTGAACAGAATGATGCATGAAAGTAAAACATAAATGAACAGCCACTAGGACCATTCATCAGCTAATCAGTGGATTCCAAGTAAGAATCTGAACTCAAATATGCCCCCTTCCTTGTGCAATCTCAAGCAAGTCACTTCACCCCTGAGAACCTCAGCTTTCCCATCTATGAAATGGGAACAATGATAATTCATAAATATCATCTCCAGGCCAGGTGCAGTGGCTCACACCTGTAATCCTTAGCACTCTGGGAGGCTGAGGCTGGCAGATTGCTTGAGCTCAGGAGTTTGAGACCAGCCAAAGCAAGAGTGAGACCCTGTCTCTAAAAATAGCCAGCCATTGTGGGGGATACTTGTAGTTCCAGCTACTCGAGAGGCTGAGGCAAGAGGATGGCTTGAGCCCAAGGGTTTATTGGTATGAGCTATGATGCCATAGCACTCTACCCAGGGGACTGAGTAAGACTCTGTCTCAAAAAAAAAATAATAATAAATTAAAAAAATATATCTCCAGGCAGCACCTATACTCAGTGGGTAGGGCGCCGGCCCTATACACCGAGGGTGGTGGGATTGAACCCGGCCCCGGCCAAACTGCAACAAAAAATAGCCGGGCATTGTGGCAGGTGCCTGTAGTCCCAGCTTCTTGGGAGGCTGAGGCAAGAGAATCACCTAAGCCCAGGAGTTGGATGTTGCTGTGAGCTGTGATGCTACAGCACTCTACTGAGGGCAATAAAGTGAAACTCTGTCTCTTAAAAAAAAAAAAAAAAAGAAAAGAAAGAGAGAAAGAAAGAAATACCATTTCCATAGGCTTCTGGCAAAGCCCAAAGCAAATGATGGATACGGAAACAGAGAAGGTGCTGTTAGTGCACATTTATCAGATGGGGCAACATCCCCAGCTGCATTGGGTGCAGGCTGCTCACTGCTCACCATTGCCCCTTTCTCCTGAGCACGGCCCTTGGCTTCCAGGAGCTACCTCACCTGCATGGGGCATGGGAAGTTAGGGCTTCTCCAGGGAGCAGGCAGCCAATGACCACCTGATAAGGGGGTATGGAGGCCTGGTCCCTTGCTCAACAGGGCATGCCCTGTGGGACCTGCTGTCCACATTGAGGAGCTTCTTATGAGATCAGACTGGAGTAAGCCCTCAGCTGAAAGCACATCTTTCCCCCATCCTAATGTGAGCATGCTTGCAATAAATCATTTTCCCAGGAATCTCTATCTCAACTCTTCCTCTAGGAACCTGACCTGAGACTGGAGATATTTTATAAACTGTGAAGCACCATACACAAGTATGGGCTTGTTTATTTTCGGGAAACACTGAAAGAAGAAGAGCTGCTGATGTGAAAATAGGAGAAGGTCTCCTCTACAGGCAGGGTTGAGGGGCAGGGAAGGGGAGAGTCATGCTGCACTGCCCCCACCCAACCCTGCCTCCATGGACCCCACTGGCAGTTTAGGGAGGCAGACAGGAACCCAGAAGAGCATAATGTTGGGGATAAGCACTGTGAAGGTCTACGATGCAGGGCCAGGGGACAGAGGACAACAGGGGCTGCTTTGATCAGGTGGTCTGGGAAGGCCTCTCTGAGAACTAACATTGCAAAGATGTGAACATCATTAGCCACACAGACCTCTGGGGAAGAGAGAATTCCACTGGGAATAGCAGTGCAAAGGCTCTGGGGTAGGGTGTTTCATAGGTCCAGGAAATGGCCAAGAGACCAGTGAGGCTGCAGTGGGTGAGGTGAGGTCTGCGGTATTGGACAGCCAGATTCCACGGGGCCTTGTAGGCTGTGGTAGGACTTTGTATAGGGATTTAGCTCTTATTCTGAATGAGAGGGGGAATCATTGAAGTATTTTGAGTAATAGGGCAAAGCTGTGGAGGCTGGAATGTGAGGGAGAAGGGGGCTCCCAAGGCAGAAGGGGGCAAGGAGATCAGGTAGAGGCTGTAGCAATAATGCAGGAGAGCTTCAGTGTAGTCTGGGAAGGGGGGGAAGCCATGGAGGTAGAGAAGTAGTGGAATTCTTAGTGTCTAGAACAGGGGTCCTCAAACTACGGCCCGCGGGCCACATGCAGCAGTGTGATTGTATTCGTTCCCATTTTGTTTTTTTTACTTCAAAATAAGATGTGTGCAGTGTGAATAGGAATTTGTTCATAGTGTTTTTTTTAAACTATAGACTGGCCCTCCAACTATCTGAGGGACAGTGAACTGGCCCCCTGTTTAAAGTTTGAGGGCCCTGGTCTAGAAGGTGGAGCTGCAAGGATTTCATGATAACCGATGAGGAGTCAGAAGACAGATAAATCCAACTGCCAATTTATGGAGAGGACAGAAGAACATGCTAAACTCCACCATGGAGATGCAATCAACAAAAACCAGACCTTGGGAAATTCCACAGGACACCTGCTTTCTTCAACAGATAAATTACAGAGAATGAAATAAATAAAGATGGAGAAGAAAACTAGGGATTAAAAGAGACTAAGACATATCAACTAATCATAGTGTGTAGCTCTTACTTGGATTTTTTTTTTTTAATTTTATGGCATTTATTTTGATTATTTCTGTGCATATTATGTATGGGTACTATGTATCTAGTTTTATAACTTTTCCAATTAAACAACTTATTATAGACATCTTTATACATAGTATTCTTTGGTTTCAAAGTACAATGGATTATTTAGCTAATCCTTATTGTGTTTATCTTGTTTCCATCTTGATATCATTTTAGACATATTGCAGTGAATATCTTTATCCATGTACCCTTTATACCTAACCAGTTATTTCTAAAGGATAAATTTACAAAATTATCTGTAAGGTTGCTATCAAATTAAATCCCCTTCCATAAGACATTATGGCCTTTACCCCCAATCTTGAAAATACTTGTTTTATAAATCTTCTTTCTTTTGTCTTTCAAGCTGATCAGCAAAACAAAAATACATTTTTTGATGATTTTTCCCTAGTGACTAGCAAAGTTTGGCATCTCTGTGTTTACTGGGCATTAATTTTTTTCAGATCAACTTGATTTGCCCAATTTTTTATTCAATCAAGCCCCCTGGAAGCAGCGCTCGAAAGAAGATTCTTGTGAAAATGATTTATTGAGAGTGAATGAGGGAAACAGAAGAGGGAAGAAGAAAAGTGGCACAGGTGTGATTTTAGGAAAAATCCACCCTCAGCCTAAGCCCATGGGGTGCTCGGGAGCATGAATTAGACCTAATCGGCAAGGTAAAGAAGCTGGATAGATAGATGGGCTCCACATGAATTAATTGAGTGTCAGAAGAGAAATTGTCTCGAAGCTTGCCTTTCTTTGCTGTCATGACACAAAAGTGAACCATTTCTATCCCATCATAAGTGATGAAATGGATTCTTTTTGACAATTGCCAAGTGTTTGGCACAAGGGTTGGATAAAGATGAAGTGCTGACACACAGTCCAAAACTTGAAGGCATCCAAAAAAGCTAAAGGCGTCTGTCTGGAGATCCAGCACTGGTGTTGCCCACTAGAGCTCCATGAAACCTGGTCACTAGCTTACAGCGGATTCTAGTGCAACCACGTGGATGAGATGATGAAGATGTTTGTGAGTCAGTAGCTGAGACTTCAACAGAGACAGGCTAATCCTCTTGTAAGATGCTTGACCACATGTCACACAAACAACACTGCTCAAACTACACACACTGGATTTGGAAATTCTATCATTCACCATATTCACCAGACCTTGCATCAACCGACTCTCACGTCTTCCAGGCTTTGGTCCAATTCTTGCAAGGAAAAATATTCAATTTTAAACGCCTTTCATGATTTCATCACCACTCGCTCTCCAGGCTTCTTTGACTTGGCTTTCTTGAAGGTTGAAAAGAATCATCACCTCCTTCTGATAGCCGAGGTTTCTTCACTGTAGAAATAATTCCAAAAGCAGTTTCTGTAGTTTCTCCATGGAGAAGTGCTGCTCAGCAGTTGGTGGACACTGCAGCCTTGGCATCACTTTCCGATAGTCCAAACAACAACCCTAAGTTTGCAACGTCGTATGGCCCTCTGATTTCTAAAGGCCTTTTTGCAGCACTAGAAATAATTACGTTCTTTCCTTTGTAGATCTGCATCAAATTGAGGGGATGGGAAATTGTGTACCTCCTCGTTGTAGAAACTTAGATAGCAGGGCTATAGACAAGTTCAAAGCCCAGGCCTTGGTCAATTGCCACATTAATAGGGGTCTTTTGAAGTAAAATGGTAGCTTCTCTGTTACAGTTATACAGACTAAATCCACATCTTAGTGTGTGCAAGCAACATGAAAAATTTTTTGTCTTTGGAAAAACTGCAACAGTGTCATAGAGTTGAACCCTTGAAGAAGTTGCTCTCAAAACACTGCAGTGTGATGGATCCGAAACAATAATCGTCAATCTAGTTAAAATTTTAATTGGTCTTGATTTTCCCGGTACAACAGGCAAAGTTGTGAAAAGTTCAGAAACCGCTACTGGTTTTTCAATATCTTGTTTCTTTTTCTTAAAGTCAACAACATGATTGACAGCAACAACTGAATAGCCAAGGTAAGCAGGGTCCTGTGTAGAGTCTTGAGGTCCGAACTGGCGCACAAGTCCAAGTCTGCAAACACTGCCATGACGCAGACCTATGCCACCCATGCGTTTGTCTGTGCCTCTTACTTGGATTTTGATTTAAACAAACTATTCAAAATTTAAAAAGACATAATGATGTCTGAAACAATAGGGAATGTGAACATTGAGTCGATATCTGATTATATAAAAGAATTACTGCTTCTGCGTGGAGCCTGTGGCTCAGTGGATAGGACACCAGCCCCAGATACCAACGGTAGCAGGTTCGAACCCAGCCGCGGCCAAACTGCAACCAAAAAAAAAAAAAAAAAAAAAAAATCCCGGCATTGTGGTGGGTGCCTGTAGTTCCAGCTACTCAGGAGGCTGAGGCAAGAGAATTGCTTAAGCCCAGGAGTTGGAGGTTGCAGTGAGCTGTGATGCCACAGGGCATCCTACCTAGGGCAACAGCGTTAAGCTCTGTCTCAAAAAAAAAAAAAAAAAAAAAGAATTACTGCTTCTTAGATATAATAATGGTACTGTGATTATGTTAGAAAAAGTCCTAATCGGCTCAGCACCTGTGGCTCAAGCAGCTAAGGCGCCAGCTACATACACCTGAGCTGATGGGTTCGAATCCAGCCTGGGCCCACCAAATAACAATGACAGCTGCAACCAAAAAATAGCTAGGCATTGTGGTGGGCACCTGTAGTCCCAACTACTTGGGAGGCAGAGGCAGGAGGTGGAGGTTGCTGTGAGCTGTGACGCTACAGCACTCTACCCAGGGCAATAGCTTGAGGATCTGTCTCAAAAAAAAAAAAAAAAGAAAAGAAAAGAAAACATCCTAATCTTTTAGAGTTATGTCTTGATATATTTATGATGAAATGATGGCTGAGATTTGGTTTTAATTATTACATTATTGGAGGGACAGGGGTGGTGAGGTAGAAATGAAACAAGACTGCCCATGAGTTGATAACTGATGAAGCTGAGTGATGGGTACATGGTGGTTCATATAATACTTTCTCTATTTCTGCTTATAAATGCTTATATTTTCTTTTTTTTTTTTTTTGAGACAGAGTCTCCCTATGTCACCCTTAGTAGAGTGCTATGGTGTCACAGCTCACAGCAACTTCAACTCTTGGGCTTGAGTGATTCTCTTGCCTCAGCCTCCCAGTAGCTGGGACTCCAGATGCCCGCCACAATGCCCAGCTATATTTTTGTTGCAGTTGGCCCCAGCCAGGTTCGAACCTACCAGTCTCGGTGTATGTGGCTGGCACCATAACCACTGTGCTACAGACATCAAGTCTAAATGCTTATATTTTTCTACAATGAAAAGTCAGCAAATAAAAGAAGAGGAAGAAGAATCCAAGGACAAGTGCTGAATGGCCTTGGGTGAGTCAGAGTCAGGGCCAAGACCTCAGCCTGGACCACAGGCTGTCCTGCCTTAGTTTCCTCTCTTCTGCTCTGGCAACTGGTCGAGGCTAGACCCAGGTGGGTCAGGGATGGGCTGTGTGAAGGCCCAGAGAAGGCCCAGGTAGGGCAGAGTAGGGCTGAGAGATGCAGAGTCTCTGCCAGGCCCTGCAAGGAGTTGAGAGAGCCCTGGGCCACTGGTCTCTGAAGGTCCAAAGAGGCAGATCATTTAAAATGCTCAGCATGAGCAATCTAGACTGGCCACCCTGTGTTTCTGTGCTGATTTCTTCCCTAGCCCCTGAGCCCACCCCTCACATTCCAACCTGCACAGCTTTATCCTGGCTGCCACTCTGCCTGGAGTGCCCACTACCTTCCACCTCTGCATCTGACTCTCCTTTCCTCCCAGGGCTGCCTCCTGCAGGGGAACACCCATCACCATCGGCAGAACACCCCTGCCCCCAATCTCTGAGGCAAAGGATTATCCTCCTTGACAACAGGGGCTGTGGCACAGATTGTGAACACAGCCTCTGAAACTAGATTCAGGCAAATCACTTAACCTCAGTTGCCCCGTCTGTAAAATGGGGATAGCCCCTTAAGTCACTAAGAGGATTAAATGAGTTAATAAATATGGATAAACAGAACGGTGTCTGGCACATCAGTGGATCCCAAGCTCTCTCCTTTGTGCCCCCGCAGGACACCCAGTGCCATGCAATCACCACTTTCCCAGACACAGCTTCTGCCATGCTGCTTCTACAGTACTCCTGAGATATAGGCAGCACCCCAACTCCTTTCCCATCCTGCCAGGTTTCACTCACCACAGGTCTGGGAAAACAAAGAGAAAACATTCCCATGAGGGGGCCATTAGAAACTAGTCACAAATAAAAATTCTTCCAACTCAAGTGGCAGCATGTAACTCAAATGCCACGAGATTACAGAGAATGCATTTTACATGCTCAGTTTTTAGCTTTCCAGGAAAAAAAAATCCCAGGTATTATCAAGCCCAGTTTTAATTTTTTTATGAATAATGATGTTCATTTTATAAAATGCAAACAGCACAGGATGGTTGAAATAAAAAGAAATAACCCTCTCTTTTGGCCCTTGGCTTCACAGTACCTCCCATCAAGAGTTAAGTTCTAAGATGGCTTCACATCAGAATTCTACCAAACCTTTAAAGAAGAACTAGTACCTATACTACTAAATCTCTTCCAAAATATAGAAAAAGAAGGAATATTACCCAACACATTCTATGAAGCAAACATCACCTTGATCCCCAAACCA